>JANHFK010010073.1:0-12293 GCA_036250565.1 Sibynophis collaris | reverse complement strand
AGAAAAAAAGATATATGGAAGATCTTTGAAAAAGGCTCTGTTGAAAACCAACAATGGTTATCTTTCTACTGTTCAACAGAAGACAAAATAAGGGATATATGGAGCTTAGCAAAACAACCCATTTAAAAAAAAATATAGAATAGAATAGAATAATAAGCAGCTGTTATGCAGGGTCCAACTACCTTAGTGTGTGGGGAACTGTGGATTATACTATGGAATGAAGGACATATGATCTGCCTCAACATGCCTCCATTAGCTGTAATTAATTTTGTTGCTATAGAATTGCCTACTCCTCCTGCCGCCTCTATGCTTATAATTAGATGAGGAACACTCATTTTTCAAGAGTTTACAAGGAAAAGCTATTAGCTTCATGCAGGCAATTGGCTGATACTGTCTATGCTTCTCAAGCTTTTCGTAGAAGCTGGAGGGGGAGGGCAGGGAGACCAAGGGCAAATTACTCCTGAAGCTATTATAGAAAAAATGGAGTCACATGTAAACAGCAACAACAAAAATATGGGCCTTGCATTTGGACACGTGTTTCTAAGAGCCAAAGTATTGTATGCTTTAGAGAGGGCTGCTATTTGGTTATTTCAGATGTTTACAATGAAAACCAAACCAACGTGGGAAAATGTGGGATAATCATACCACATCTTTATATTATAAAATCATACAAGTACCATTCATATATTCATTCATTCATATCATATTGTTCTGCCCAGAGGACATTCAAAGCAGTGTACACTTAAAAAGAGCATAATTAAAATCTGATCAAGCTTGAGCTCCATTATATTCCATTATATTCATTAATCTGTGTTTTAGTGGTTTTAATCTGTGTCTGAAATTCAACTTGTGCTGCTTTTCACCTACTGCATATCTGTTTCTCCTGTAAATATCCCTAAAGAATATGATGAACATACACACTCTGCTTTCTTGATGGGTACATATGTCTAATTATGTGCATGTCCTCCAGTTATTGTTTGAAAGAAATAAGTACCAATTATTATTAATTTAGGATTACTGTACCATTAATGTGAGCATACTGAAAATAAGTAATTCTGAGTTGGCTTTCTTAATTTTTAGCCCAGTAATAGCACAGAAAGTATTGTCCTTGCTAGCATGTTACATTTGAGAATACTAATATTATTACCAGTAATTAGGAAATGTTATTTCCCTTAAGTTGTTGTGAAAGAGTATAAGGATAAAAATGAAGCTGTAATTCCATCATGGAAGGTAGTAAATGTAAATAGTATGCATAAATAATGATTCTTCCTCAATAATATAATATATGGATCTCAGAAGGCAGATGAAAACAGCTAGATAAAAGAAGAAAGGGAGACTCCTGAATATTCATTGGGGATCATAAGGAAGATAATTGATTCCAATGTTGGATTAACCTTTACTAAGTGAACTGCAAAATATATATAGCTTCATAAATAGGAATATGAATAAGACAGAGAAGAAGAAACAGATGGCAGATCTTAGAATAGAGAGGGCTATTTTCTTAATATGCCCTTTCAGCTTATTCTGTAACAGATGTTGCAGGGTGAATCCAACGTCTTAGATGGGATTGATACCATAAAACCACATTTAGGAATTTTAGGCATTGATAGTAGCACATTAATATTCTGTATCATCATTGAATACATTGAATCACCTTCCCATTAGCATTTTAAATTTACTACAATGCACTTCAAATATATATGCACTATTATTTTTTTTAATAACTTTTGTGATAACCCACTTGTATCCCATAATGCAAGTCATGACTGAGATGGGTGGCCAATGGAAATTGAACAAACAAACAAACAAATAATGCAGAGCTGTATTGTATTTGGTAACTGTAAAATAATAGAACGTATAACATTTTATACTGTATTATAACTTTCCAAAATGTAATGAAATACACAAATCAGTCAGTGTACAAATGTTCTGACAGACTTTCTTCAACCATTCCGCATGAATTTAAAATATATTTAAAAGTCTGATGTAATATAAAGCTTTTACACTGAAAACTGCCCAAGTCACTGTCAATACTTGATTTTTGGTCCAAGAAAAAGCATAGATTGATAACTTTGAGCCATTGTTTGATTCTTGTATATTATAAAATCTGCACAATTGACAACTCGTAGACATGATTATAGATGAAGTCAGTTGGCACTGTATCATCAGTGAGTAATTCCTTCAACTTTAATCCTGTATATCCACAATCAAATTACATATACTTTATTCTGTGTGAATCTTTGCAAAAATGCCTTATCAACTATTTCTTCTTTGGCTTCTAGATGCCTAGTTGTGATTGATTACATCTAACATTGACAAATGCCTGTGATACATTCCTGCAGAAAAGAAACACGAAGCAGTCTGCCTGTCTTTTAAACGAATGTGCTATAATCCTTCTGATTCAAAAAGCTCAACATTTGTGTTACTCTACTTCGGCTACATTCTACTTTCTTGCATCTGTCCCACCGGGAGAAATTAAGGGATTTAATCTGGTCTGCACTCTTGATTTAGTTCTGTGTGCCTTTTTAAAAGGCAAAAAGACTCCCTATTGGGTAATGTTGGGCTTCAAACTTTCAAATTTCGTGGCACCTTCAGAGGCCAAGTAGCCTGTTTTCTGATGGGTACAGGTTGGTGATGACTGGTTCTTACACCAGTTGTAAATCAACTCAGTTTAAATCCAATCAGTAATTAGACCATCTATCTGCCTATAAAGACAGGAGTCCAGGCACCCCTCTCAGTTGCTTGTGGTCCATTTAGCAGACCATCTTACCTCTAACTATATACTATACACTAGCATAGTCAGGATGGTTAACGACACATAAAAAATTTGCTTGTCAATGCAGCCCAACAGATACCAGTTGTGAAAGCCTATACCAGACTCTCTGTTATTTGCTTCAGTAAATTATATTGGCTTTAATTGAGAATGTATGACCCACCCTGATACCTTTTTTGTTTAGCTCAACCTTTTATTTTCACTTTTTTTTTCTTTTGCCTTAAATGCTCATTTTCAATTTGGAAAAACACTTTCCTGCAGTTTTTCTTAAATCTCTCTGCTGAAATTGCGAACTTTTGCTGCCATCATTCAGGAAAACACAATTCTTTTAAAAAGGGGTCAAGATGTTTTTGCTTTTCCTTTTTATCGAGCACATTGTTGAACTGTCTGAAACATTTAACACCAAGAGATGTGCTATTCCAAGAACCATTAATCTCTGCCAAGGATAAATGCTATATTAACAGGAGGCTATAGAATGTGGTCTTGCACTGGGTTACCCATTAATTTTGACAAATGTATCTGATTTCTATATCTGTTCATATCAAAACACTTTCCATTGAATTCTAGTTTCCAAATTATAGGAAATAATTATGTGGCCTTATCCCACCTTATGAAATGAATGCTTCTCTGGGCACCACACTTTACAAGAATTCAGACAAATTGAGAAAAGTTCAGAGCAGGGCAGCAACATGATCAAAGGAAAAGAAAAAGTCTTATGAAGAGAAACCGAAATAGTTGGGAATATTTAGCTTTGAGAAGACAGAGACAATGTGATAATATAATAACACTCTTAAAACATTAAAAGAATGTAACACTTGAAGAAGGTCAAGCAGGACATGAAATAATGAATTTAAGTTAGAGGAAGGCAGATTCCAGCTGAATGCTAAGAAAAATGTCAAAATAGTAAGAGCAAAGGAGTTGATACCACTTTATGGGCTGATGTCAAGTTACTTGAAGACTACATCTCACTACTAGAGGTAACCCAACTACTTCAGTCATGCCAGGGAAAGCAGTTGGTTGTCCCAATTTCTGGGAGATTTGGGAGGCGAAAACCCAGAAGGTTTTTAATTTTTTGACAATGGGGTTAGTCCTCTAGAATGGCTTCCCATTGGAGGTTTGTCTGTCTCTAATATAGTCTGCTTCTGGAAGAAGTTGACAACAACTTTTCTGGAGGGTTTTTGTATTTGAATTTTAATTGTCTTATGTTAGAATGCTTCTCCTTGGTAATTGGGTTATACAGTATAGAGCTTGCTGTGGAACATACTCTGGTTAATTCTGCCAGGTTTCCTCCTATTTTAAAAAGTCCCCTGGGTTGATATATTTCCAGTTTCTAGGCTATCCCCTTTGCCTTCCCCATAGACATGGGTTCTTGATCATATTGCTGGTCAGTTGGTTGTACCAGGAATCGTTCAAGTTGCCTCAGTTCAATAACTTCCATATTTGCACTGGCTCCATTATGTTTACCTCAGCGGTGAAATGCACTTATCTTCACTACTGTTTCGGAAATGTGAGAGAGTGTGCCTCTTCTGCGCATGTACAGAGCCTTCTGCGCGTGTGCAAAGGGTAAAAAAATGACATAATGACATCCCAGTGGGTGAGCGGAGCCTCCCGGCACCAGCCCTACTGGTTTGTGTGAGCTGGATAGATCTGGCCAGATTTCACTGCTGGTCTATATGCCCTTTTCATCCTGTGACAAAAGTCTGATAGAAATCAAGCAAGTATTCTTCAAGAATTTTTTGGTGTTGGTCCTAGCCAGGACTTCACCATGATATTAAATATCATAGAGTTGCCTAAATATTTCTAAATCATTGACAGAATGGAACCAAGATTTCCATATGTTGATTTCTCCAACTTTGCAGTATTGGTAAGTTTTTTAAAAAGTTATTCAGGGCGTATCAAGATCCACATCTTTGCTGTATCCTGGAAACTTGTATCAATCCACAGAAGCTGTTGGCTTGGTTGCAAGAGAAAGTGCTTTGCTTTCAGCTTCTCTACCGCATTTCATAGAATTATCGTGAGATGGTATCATTCTGTTATCATAGAATCATAGGTTGGAAGGTACCTTAGTTCACTCCTCTGCCCAGTTTAGGATTTCTTGGTCCACAGCAGAAATAGATTCCTATGTTTTCTTGAAAACCTCCAGTAATGGAGCACTCATGATTTCAGGAGATAGGCCAGTATATGGCGGAGCCATATAAGTGGACATGTGGAGCCATATAAGTGGGCACATTGCCCTAGCTCAGCTGCAGCGTGCACGCATGCATCAGTCAGCTGATTTTCGGGCCTTCCAGGACCAGTGGAAATTGGGAAACAGTTTGTTTCTGGCCTCTGGAAGACCTCCGGGAGGGAGGGAAGGCCCGTTTTTTGCTCTCCCCAGGCTCCAGAGGCTTTCTAGGAAAGGTGAAAATGGCCTTGCCTAACCCCCCGGAGGGTAAATAAGTTTTTTTTTCATATAATTTAGCTTTTGAGCCCCTTACCATCCTTGTTTGTTTGTCAAATTTAGAAACCATTCATCTCCCTTACAGAGTTGTTCCCTTTTGTATCTTTCCGATTCCTCTGGGTCATTTTTGCATTGTGGTAACTAGAACTGGATACAGTATTACAAATATGGTCTGATCCGTGCAGCATACAGAAGACCTATTGCTTTCTGTGATCTTGACACTATTGTAAATCTCTGCACCAGTCTTTTGCAGATTATGGCACCTATCAGGCTGATTGTTAATCTGTGGTCTAACAGGTACCATGTATCTGGTTTTCCCTGCCTAACTTCGGTACTTATATTTCTCAGTCACACTTGATTGGTTAGGCTCCAATGTTTAACTTTATCATGAACGTTTTGAATCTTTAGCCTGTTTTTTGGAGTGTTAGCAACCCTTCCAGTGTGTGTCATCTGCACATCTTCTATTCCCTCCTCTTAATCATTTATGAAGATGTTCAAGAGTATCGGGCCTAGCACAGAATCCTGAAGTACCTCACTGCATCTGTCCCTCCGTGTGGGCGTAAACCCTCAGCTTCTGTTTTACAATATTATTGGTCCAAACTTATCAAAAAGATTGATTTGCTCAAACTTCATCTTTCAGCTTTCTTCTCCTATTTACACAGATGAAAAATGAAACATCTGAAAATAAATCTTTTATGCTTCATACTACTCTTTTCAAAAATAATTTCTTTCCAGAAAAAAATTAAAGCAAGTAATAGACTGCCAATCAATTGCATCATCCATTACAATTTCACATGTTTTCCGAAGGGCCATCTCAGGACAATTTACTGCATGAAGGAGAGCAGTAAATGGCATTCTTCTTGCCCTGTCCTTCTCTGCCCACATTAGTACATAGGACAGACACCCAACTAATATATTTTGGTACCTGAGGCATAAATTCTCATAAGCACCTCTTCTCACCTTCCAGCAGAAAAAAAATTAGTTACCGGTAGTTGGATGGGTTCAGGAACAGGGCTTAAGTAAATTGCCACCGAAGTTGGCCTACTTTAACGATAATAAATTCATAATCAACAATTTGCTGCCTTTTCATGACACCCAAAGTCAACGGCCTGAGGCAGTTGCCTCAGTCTGTCTAATGGCAGGGTCGGCCTTGACATTTCCTCATTAATCCCCTTTTCACCTTCCTTCCCCAGCCACAGGGCCTCCTGGCCTTTCATGCTGCTGTTTTCTCTGTAAAAGGAAGCCTCTAAGCCACAATTCTCTGTCTCCTTCAAAAGCCTCATTTTCCTAACAGTTGCACTTTCAAAACTTGCTGTTTCCCAGACGTTGCCTGTGTGCTGAAGGGAATAAATGTTCAACTTCTCCTAATTCATTGCCGGCGTATTTATGGCCTAGTGACGCCACTGCAGTTTGTGTCATTCTTGATCACAGTTAGCTCCTGACATTGCATTAGCTTTTGTGCAGGGAGTCAAGGTAATTTAATTGAATTGGGAAATAGGAGCAAGAAGAACATCACTCGACCCTATTCTCTCTCTCCATTTTCCTCTCTGCTCTCAGCCTCCTGAGGAAACCTTAGAGAATGCAAAGCTTTAGGCAGGAGCCTGCTTTACATATGTTACTAATTGGAAATTAGTAAACAATGAAATAAAAACTGGGTGATTGCGGTGTTCCTCTTCAGTAAGCAATTTTGTCATCTTTCTGCCCCCTGTCTGCTATTGTGTATGTATGCATATGAGAGATATAAGACCAGTGAGAGTTGTGCCATGCTGCAGCTGTTGTATTATGCCACAGGGATTTTCTTCAGCACAAGACATTATCCTAAACCAGGAATCACTAGTGGACCAGAAAGCTTTTCAGCTGGCATTTGAATAAATTAGCACTAGATCACTCATTCAGTGTGATAAATTAGCATTCAAATTAGCAATGATCCAAATTCATTGGATCAGCCACTCAAGTCATCAGAAGAAAAGATAACTAAGAAGTAACTTCCATTAATCTACTTATGTGATCTTGGTTTCATATGTAGGATTTATAACATCCAGTTTCTTAAGGCAATCCAGCCAATGACTACTAGTCTAGTTACAAAAGAGAAACTTACTTTATCTTTATAAATTGTTCCTACCA
Organism: Sibynophis collaris; assembly: GCA_036250565.1. Classification (NCBI taxonomy): domain Eukaryota; kingdom Metazoa; phylum Chordata; class Lepidosauria; order Squamata; family Sibynophiidae; genus Sibynophis; species Sibynophis collaris. The sequence goes on along the minus strand of JANHFK010010073.1, from coordinate 4,956 downwards.
CTAAGTATCACATATGTTTCTTCAACAATTTGCATAAGCTCTTTTTTTCCCCATTCATAATTGCAACTCTACTTCAGGAACTCTGTATCATTACCTACGTAGCTAATCTGTACAAAACCTGAAATCAGGTCGTGAATTCTTATCTGAATTCTGGTTTCCATCTTTTTCCTGTAACTATTGGACCAAGAGATGGGGATCTGTTTGTGCTTAGGAATGCTGGGTGGAGCTCTGTTGTACTGGATCATCGGTGTCAACCTTGCAGCATCACGTTGCTGTCAGATTGCTGTCATGTTTTGAGATGTTATTTCCCCCTTCGCAGAGCTGGGGTGGGTGTGATGCATCTGACCCGCGGGCTGCCAGTTTGACACCCCCGTACTAGGTTATATGTGAATAGAAATGAGCTGAGGACAAACTATTGCACAGCATTTTCTAGAACATTTGAAATCACCACTTAATCATATCCTTTAGATTCAGTTCATGCTTTTTGATGGTCTGCTTATTTCTTTTCAGGTCAGGGATAAAGTATAATAATGGCACATGCTGAATAATCTGCTATTTGAGCTTGCAAAAGATTCATTAGAACTGGTAGAGACAGTTGCTTTAAAGAAATGAAAGTGGTTCTTAAGAAATTTTGTTTGCTGCCCATGATACAGCAATAGCAATAGCACTTAGACTTATATACCATCCTATAGTGCTTTACAGCACTCTCTAAGCAATTTACAGAGTCAGACAAGTGGTCAAGGCAAGATATGACAAATCAGCTAGAGATTTGCCGGAATTGAAGATTGGGGAACGTATTCGTATGAGACTGCTGCCTGGAGATTGAACAGGCCGCTGGAAAATGGGTAGTTGTTTACAACTACAACTACACGCTCCTATTTGGTGGACGTTGAAGGAACTCTATATCGGTGCAATTGTGTGGATTTGCGTGTGGCTGAGCAGCCAGATTTTCCATATCTAGTGGACAGGCCAGATGCACCTGGTATTATCACACCACACTTACCCACTGACAATAGCGAATGCACTGTGAGGATACCTCAGACCGATGTTGATGAGAGCTCTGAGCGAGCTGGTATACCCCACAGCAGTCAAAGGCTGGATACCTCAGTAAATGGCGAGAAGAGCCCAGCGGCATCAGTGAAGTCGGACAAGCTCTTAGTGCAAAGAGGGCCAGTCTGCACAAGAAGGCCAGTCTTTACCCGCAGTGGCAGATGTTCGCAACTGCCTGATAGACTTAATCTTAGAAAGTGTTAGTACTGGTTCTCATTTATAGTTTTACAGTGTTGTTTGTGTTAATATGAAAAGGGGAAGATGTTGCAGGTGTTATGTCTGCTTTACCACTAATCTCCATTGCTTTTTTATGCATTTCCTGCCTCTCTAGGACTTACATCTAGCTGCTTCTGTGAGGCAGTTCTGGTTGTATGTATATAGTTAACCAAGATGGCTGATGTAGCATTTTAACAGCATTTGATTATACTACTTGAAATAACTGGCTGGTAAAAGCCTCCAGGCTGATGAAAGTTTACTAGGTTAGAATGATAGAAAATGCATCCTTGAGAGAAGAGTTAGTGTTCTTGGCCTTGAAAACAGCACTCTTATGGCCTTTTAAGAAAACATTGCTTGATGGTTTTTCAGATAGCTGGGAGAACCATCAACCAGTCTTGAATCTTCTTTTTATAGCAAAGAGTATTGAAGAGGGGCTAGAGCTGGGGTTGGAAGGGTCTAGATGAGATGGATTATTTGGACCCTTTTTAGATGAGTTTCATGCTAGGGTACCAAGAACACACAAATTGTTCTAATGGGTGATATATGCCAAGATTCCTCATCCTCTTCAACCTCTCAGTTGCCTTTTATCACATATATAAAATTATTTTGAACTATCTCTGGGACTGGAAAAGGAAGCATAGTGTTATAGATTCTCTGGGACCTGTTTCAGTTGGTAGTGATGGGAGAGGTCGTTGGGAGAGGTAGTCAAGTCCGAAAACTATCAAAAAGTTCCACTTTCTCTGCTCCATAGTTTAAGCAACAGTGGTAAGTGATTCATCAAAACAGAGTCAAATATCATGATACTCATTGCTTATCTCAATTTCCACCAAACAGAATATATGGTCAAAGCACTGTCCTATTGCTTTGGGATTGTCAGAGTCTGGATAGGAATGAACAAATTTAGGCTTACTTCCTGCAAGATGGACAAGCTGTAGGTTCAGAGGTCAATAATTGTGGTTAGATTGTTCCCTCATTTTAAATTACTCTATAACCTGGAAGTCATCTTCAACTCCCAACTCTTGCTTATTGAGATAGTGACATTGTGATTAAAATGGTGATGATGGGAGGTTGTTTTGCAGCATATTGACTATTCATATTGCAACTGTAGATTGTGATAATCTTTATTATACAATCAGAGTATATGTCCTTAGAGCTGTCTATGAATAAAAATGGTTTGCAAGCCCATGAAATAAATAGGTAGCGTGAATGTATTAAATTTTAAAATAAGAGTTTACTAAATCTATCTGACACTTCTAGTCCACTGTTTTGATTTTGCTACAAAGAAGAGGCAAGTGCCCTCTTTATAAACAAATCGTATGTGATTACATAGCCAATTTATATGGTGCACCTGGCAACAAGTCAAGATCAACAGGGAAGCAATGTCAACAATAAGATATGTACTGTTACTAGAAAACATATTTAAGGTTTTGTAGTTCAGCAATTGTCACTTTAGTATTCTATGTAATTCAGTCCATTAGTTTTTTGTATCTTTCCCCCTTTTGCTACCCAAAAAGCCAGAACTTCTTTTTTCTCAGAAAATTGTTGCTATAAAAGCAATGTCCTTCAGAACAAAGACAGTTAAAAGCCTTCAATAGTAAATCAAAATAGATGTCTGAAGACAACTGAAAAGAACAACTGAAAAGAACCAAAAAAATGCAATTAGGCAGGGTCCTCCTCCCCATTTTTTGTTCTAGTGAGACATATCTGAAATCCTGAGGCCAAGTTGTGCACTTTCTAACAAAATGTCTATTTTCAAAGGGTCCTGATTCATATGGGGGAAATTTATTAAAATGCAATTCCCTCTAGTGCCCTCTATCCCGGCAGACTTTTCTTTAATCCTAACCTTTTCCCAAGATGATAGGAATACTTCCAGCACTTAATTTCTAAGAATTATTATGGAGTCCACTTATGGATCAGGAAATCTTTAGAAAAAGAGATTATCCCAAAGGTACTTTTCATGATGCAAATTATTTTTACAAATTATAGAATGTAAAAAAATCAAGTGGGGTAGCAAATATAGTGGTGACATATGGAGTCTCTTTTCCTAGAGCTCCTAAGTACCATACTGAAGATCACAGCAGTTGGACCTCTCAGAAGGCACACAGCAAATTTTGGAGGAGTTTAATGTCTTGTAGAGTGTCAAGTATGTTGAAGAGAAATCTTGTAGAGTGTCAAGTATGTTGAAGAGAAATCTTGTTATGTTAGTAGAACAGGAACCAAAGAACATCTCAGAAGGCTACTTCAACTAAGAAATGTGAAGAAATATTAAATCAGTATGCCTAGAGGAGATTGTCCTAATACCCCAGTTGTGCTTATGGCACTATTTCTGTCTCTTAAAAACATGTTAAGTTTTAAATCTTTATTTTATTTTTTTTCTACTTATTCAAGCTTGTGGCAGTTCTTTTTTTAGCAAAAACCTCACACAAAGTATGTCACAGTCTGCTGCTTTGTAAAAGTCTGTGGATTGAAGTACTGATCCAACACTGGCAATAAAGATAAGGAACAATGTACTAATTTATATACTACTCAAAAACCTCATTTATATGTCATCCAACAGCATAGTATAAAACTTGATAATTTCAAGTTTTAAAAAACGGGTTATTTTAGATGCCCTTCAAAAATTAGCTATCTAAGGAAATGACTTCCGGTTTGATGTTGCAGCGAAATCGGATGTGAAGAGCAAGGCTCCGTGAACTCATGCCGAATCCTCCTCGTTGGAGCTAAAGTCACCTGGGGCTAAAGTCACCCTATAGGAGTGACAAGCAACGGAGGGGCACCCTGCAGGTCACGGAGAGAGGTAGCCATTATGGCTGCCCTGAAGCTGGAGCAGCCGAAGAAACAAAGAATGTGCTAGAGCCGTGTAGATGAACAGTGATTGGAACTGGGTGAGGTGATTCTTTTTATCTAGAACCTAACCCCAAAGAAAATAAACTCTGGAAAAGGAACTCTTTTAAATGCTTGTTTATGCAGCGAACAGTTACAGAGAGAAAAAGTATAGACCCGAAAGAAAAGGAACTAAAGGAAGAGCGTAAAATCTTTAAAATATAGAAAGATTGGATATTTATTGGCAATATTTTGGTAAGGCATTTTAAAATGCTGGAATTATTTGTCTGAATATTGACTACTTGCAAAAACCTGAAATAAATATTTGTCAGAAATTTAAGCTGAAGGTGCCATCTAATGGTGAATGGAATATATACTGGATTCCTACAACTTTGGGAACTACTGATAAGACAAAGGGAAAAAAGTGGAAATAAATAACACCTGGAGGACTGCTCTGCTATTTACTGTTCGATATCTGTCTACTTCATGGTTATTAGAGGTTTAACTGTGAGATTAACTATAACTTTCTGAACTGAACTATATCTATCAAAGATCCTGGAGCACTGGGAATTGCCAAAGGACTGGAAAAGAGCTGATGTAGTTCCCATCTTGAAAAAAGGGGGAAAAATAGATCCAGAAAACTACAGACTTATCAGCCTGACCTCAGTACCAGGGAAGATTCTGGAAAAGATAATCAAGCAACGAATCAGCAAACACCAAGGAGCAAACAAAGTAATAACCAAAAGCCAACATGAGTTTGTCAAAAACAGATCATCCCAGACTAATCTTATTGCATTCTTTGACAAAGTGACAAAATTAGTGGACCAGAGGAATGCTGTCAATATAATTTACTTGGACTTCAGTAAG
>JANHFK010010071.1:3961-14558 GCA_036250565.1 Sibynophis collaris | reverse complement strand
TGCCCTTTTACATACATAGTGATTTGCTAAAATCTCAAACTTCTACTGTAAACCTCTAACTATATAAATTAGATTCATAGCGACTCTTGTAATATAATGTGTGATTGATGACAGCTTAATATCTGTTTAGGTCAGAACAACTTTCTCAAACAGATTTTTTCCCCCCTTTGATCATGTTTTTCTCTTGAATAACTCCAATTTGACTTTACAGATCCTTGGATTTGACAGGTCCCTTGTTACTGGGTGGCATTCCTGATCTTCCTGAGAGTTTCCCAGTACGGAACCGGCATTTTATAGGTTGCATGAGAGACTTCCTGATTGATAATCAAGATGTAGACCTGGCTGACTTCATTGCAAATAATGGAACTTTGCCTGGTATGATGAATTCAGGGGGAAATTGAAAGTTTACGCAAATGGTGGAGTTTCTGTGGGTGGAAATTGGCAAACACCTCAGCAGGCCCTAGCCGTTGTCTGCAGTGTAACACATCCATAGGAATGACTTTCATTCATGACTTAGCTCCTCATTACTCAGTAGCAAATTCAGCAAACGCTTTCCTAATCCCTGGAGAATCTTCTATTACTATCCTTCCCAGTGTTACATTCTCCTTTCAGGCTGCTCTGCCAAGAAGAATTTTTGTGATAGCAACACATGCCATAATGGTGGAACTTGTGTCAACCAGTGGAATACTTTCACCTGTGAATGCCCCCTGGGTTTTGGAAGCAAGGACTGCAAGCAAGGTAAAAGATGGAAGCTGCTAAAGAAGGTGCTTTTTAGGAATGACATATGTGCTAATTGCCAGGAACTATATCAGGATGTCACACGTTTCCTAGCTCCAAGGAAACAGAAAATATACTATTCTAATTATTAGAAGAAAAGGTGGGAATGCTAATGTCCTAGAAATTCTTGGATCTCTCTCTGGATGTGCTGATCCATTCTTGCAAATGCCTGGGGATCTAACTTAATAAAACAGCTGTTATTAGCTGCAGAATATGATTCTCTTAAATACTATTTATTCTAAAGTGGTTATATCATCCCAATATAAATTAGCAAAAATGACAGGGGTGAGAAGCAGTGGTTTAAGCTCTTATTTAGGATGGTAGCTCCCATATGTCTGGTTGGTTATAACAAAGAGTGGGGAAAAAAGAAAAAAATGTTTGCCCAGATTCAGGACAGGATGGGCAGAATCAGTTCTGACAAGATAGTGCCTAATGTGTCTTGATGCTACGCCATGTAGAGATTTACAGGGGATAATTAACATTTGTAAATTGGACCTATAAGCTCAATAACAGTCAATGCAATATTATTCTGCAGCATTGGGTAGTCTTGACATCAATCTGGCCACCTCATTCTTTACTTTCTGCAACTTCAGAAGTTGCAGCTTCTGAGCCATCTCTAAAGGCAATTCTGTATAGAATACAAGTGATGATCAGGGGCCGTGGTTCCATTGTAAGGATATCCTGATCCATGTAGGATCATAACTAGGATACTAGACAAAGCTAGGCAAAGGTAAAATCTTTGACCATGGCTTCTGCCTCTTATTCGAACAGGAACCACAAGTTCAGAAGGATCTCTAATCACAAACCATCTCTTTGGGAGGGAGCAAAACCCCATTAAAAGTAAATCTTGGAATCAATGTTTATATACTGTCTAGGTAGTTATTAACAGAAAACAACTCTATTAGCTAATGCTTAATCTGAGTGTCTTGCTCCATCTAGGGCTTAGTAGCCCAGGTTCAAGACTTCCATGGAATATGGAGGGTGACATATAACAGATTATTGAACACATGTGGGTGACACCCCACCTAAGCCAATGGATGACCAAGTTTTCATATAAATGTTAAATAATACAGGGAGAGCACAAAGCTCAGGGGTACCACACATTAGAGCAACTAAGGATTTGAATGTTATGCCTTTATAATAGTCCACTAAAACCATTTATTAGATAGGAGTGAAACTATAGCCCTTGCAAGCAGTCCAAAAGAGTGTTGTTAGTCCCGTAGTCATGTCCGACCCATTGTGACCCCATGGACAACGTTCCTCCAGGCCTTCCTGTCCTCTACCATCCCCCGGAGTTCATATAAGCTCACGCCTACTGCTTCAGTGACTCCATCCAGCTACCTCATTCTCTGTCATCCCCTTCTTCTTTTCCAAAAGAGTTCTATGCTTTATATTGTTGAATGCCACTGAAAGATTTAATAGGGACGAGAAGAGTACACTCCACCCATCCACTTTTCCAAAATAGCTTTTAAGGAAGAAGTGTCATTTCTTTTCCATGCCTGAGCCTGAATCCTGACTAGAAGGATCTGCATAATCCATTTCCCCTAGGAATTTTTTTTGTAATTGGGTCCTCACCTCTTTGTCAACATCCTTCCACATGTTAATGACTAGAAATGTTGATAATTATAAAGTGAGTTTATTGGTTCTCACATTTTCAGCAATCAAGAAACCTATATAGCAGGCTCCAGCAATCCAGCAGAAATGGAGTAAACCATCTTACCTCTTCTTGAATTTTATATAACAAAACTACAAAAAGGATATAAAAAATGTTTTCCCCCTCTTTTTGTGACATGTGTACAAATATGTAACACTGTAGAAGGCAACGGCAAGCTAATTCTATATAGTTGCCAGAAATTATAATGTGAACATGAACTTGTAGTTACCAGAAGGTTCTTCTATTGAAACGGGTTCAAACACACTCATTTTTTATCTCCAGCCTATGCAAGGCTGGGTATGGTCCAGTGGTGGGTTCCTACCGGTTCGCTCTGGATCTTGCGAACTGATAGTAGTGGCGGTGGGAGGCTCTGCCCACCCGCCCGGACATCATCACGGATGCTCTGCGCATGTACAGAAGCTTTTGGGCATGCACAGAAGCGCCATGCGTGAGTGAAGGAACCTGTTGCGAACTGGTAGCAAAGGTAAATGGAACCCACCCCTGGTATAGTCCCTCCTATATCCATTTGTGTAGTAAGAAAAGGGAGAGAAAGAATGGACACCCATGAACTCCCCTATCTAATGCAGGACTACAATACAGAGTTTAAGTTTATTTATATACTGCCCTTCTCTCGAGAGACTCAGGGCAGTGTACAGCCAAATATAAACATACAATACAAAATTTAAAAGAATTTTAAAAGAACATGTCACAGAATCAGGCTGTGTTTTCATGACACAAGGAATTATAAAGGTTGTTTAATTAACACATACAGGAATAATTTTCCTACATCACATACTTTGCATCATTTGAATTCCAAATGGCCACCAAGGAACCAGAGTCTGCATTTTTATTTAGCATGCAGCCTAGTGGTGGCATTCAAATTTTTTTACTACCGGTTCTGTGGGTGTGCCTTGGTGGGCATGGAAGGAGAAGGATACTGTAAAATCTCAATTCCGTCCCCACTCCAGGGGAAGGTTACTGCAAAATCCCCATTTCCTTCCGATCAGATGGGACTCAGGAGGCAGAGAATAGATGGGGGTGGGGCCAGTCAGAGGTAGTATTTACCAGTTCTCCAAACTACTCAAAATTTCTGTTACCGGTTCTCCAGAACTGGTCAGAACCTGCTGAATACCATCTCTGATGCAGTCTAAACATAACCATAATATAATTATATCTGATTTAATGTAGGAATAGAGGCATGAAGAGTTTGTGAGCAGCATACTGCCCTCTCTCGGTCAGGTCTTGGAAAGCCTACGTGATCTCATTCAGTTGTCACAATGCCAATAGATAACGGCCTCTTAGCTTGGCATATGATCTCACCTACATTATATCAACAGGATGGTCTTAATGATTGGTTTATACAGTATATCGGACCTATTGGATTGCTGTTGCTGGAGTGTAACTTCCTATTTCTTATTCTGCTTTTGTAAACCTGTATAAAAGTAATAAACACTGCGAAGGCAGTCAGACGTTTTGCCACAACATCTTGGCATGGAACATCTGTGCATGAGCTATCTTGGTAATCTTTGAACCCTGCTCTGACTATGTTGTGAAAACCAACAATTTAATGGAATATGTGGATCCTTTACACAATGTGTGGAACCAGTTTCAGAAAAGCTCTCAGCTACAATGGCAAATACAGGCCTGGTTAAGTGCATACTATCTACAACTGGATAAAAACAAAGACTCATTAGCGGCAATCTGAATGATTGCAGTGGCCCAATTTGCAATTGAAACAAAATTGATCAAAAACTGTAATTTAGGTGCTTCAATTAATGATTACATTTTTTTTTTCATTTTGGCACACTCATAGCTTCTTTCTAAATGAAGTCATTCTAACTATTTCAGTTTGCCCATAGAAAGCAGTTAGATGTCACTAAGGAGCCGAAGAAGCATGCTTCTTATAAAGTCAAAGGGTTCCATCTGTATTTGAAACCAATCAATAAACTGATAAAATTGGTTTGAGTTTTGATTCAAAAATAAAAGTCCTATTGGAACTGATCAAGGCCTGTCATCCCATTTCCCACAATGACCAATCTGATGTATCTGAGAAGCTTACAAAGAAACCTTACAAAGCAGCTAGCCTTGAACCACAGTTCATATACTTAGCTACTATATCCCAATAAAGAAGCTTGCTGTCTCCAGAACATTTAAATGTTAAAATGTCTTTGTTATATCCACAGAAGAAAAGCACCTATTTTAAGAAGGCACGGGACTAGAACAACAACTGAGTTTGGAAATAGTAATCATAGATTGAGAATCAAAATTAAGACAAATTCATCCAGTTTGGGACTAAAATTGGGAAGATTATACACATATTACATACATTTGTACGAGATCTTCATTTCTGGCACAAATTTGTAGTAATATAAAGAACTGGAGGTACCTGAATAAAAGATAGCAGTTGCTAACAATAGGCCAACTTGTGTCCATGGAAAGCCTCTAGTATTGTAGACAATACAGAACGATATCTTCAGAAAAATCCTTTCATGACCTTTTTCTGAAGTGATTTACTTGTGGGTGCAGGAAAATATATTCTTCAAATTCTGGCATGCACACTCTTCTAAACTATGATTGGGCAGAGTAGTATTTGCAGAGGGGGTAAAGGGGAAGGGACCAGATGGACAAAAGCAATGGTGAGCAATTGTGACCTAAGCCCCTATCCCTTTTATTTACATGTATCATAATGCTACATACATGCTCAAAAAGGGTTTTAGTTTGGAGCACAATGGCACACCCATGTATGGATCCCTTTTATTTCTTTGAAAAAATGTTTAGATTTTCTACAGCTGTAAAGGATTTTCAGCTTGTGCATCTAAGTTAATTCCAATGTTTTATTTTAATGTTTTAAATGTCAAGTTTAATTGTTTTATTTTATTTCTTAAGGTTGCTTAGCAGAAAAATTGGTGTAAATATATAAACAGAGAGGCTGATTCAATTTCCCTTTGCCCAAAACTGATGCAGTGTTTAACAGCTGAACCCATCGGTAGTATAACAAAACGCTAAATATTTTTAGACCAAATCAAAGTACAAGGAAATGTTGGTCCAGACATTTGGCATCACTGGAAGGCAGATTGTAAATAACTGGCTCATTTTATTAAATTATGTGCGTGATAGATTTGACAGATCTTTAAACAATGCATAGAATTTATGTGAGAAATCGCAGGATGGCCTCATAGAGGGGTCTTAGTAAAGCGGCTGGAATGTTAACATTTAAGTTGCACAGTGACATAAAATTGCTTAATATCTGCAGTGTATCCACAGGCAGTCTTTCTGGGCTCAAAATGGAATCTGATGAAGATATTCCACTGTTACACGTTTCTATTGTTTTACCATAAAGTTTATCTCTTAATCTGCATCCTTTATCTTGGTACATGACTTTACAAGAGTCAATGTTCTTGATTAAGAAAATGGAAAATAGTTAACATCCATCATCATTTCCTAAGATGAAGTGGCTGCCTCCCTCAGAAGATTAGAAGCACTATGAAATGGCAGTAAAATTATTTCTCTTATTCATTATTGTATTTTTATGCCAAGTCTAGGGAGCAGTGCCTTATCAGATTGTCTACATTATGAGCCAAGAGAAAGTAGTTTGATTCTGAATTCTAGGTCCCTTGAATGTGTATATGTGCAGGAGATGGATATATTGAATAGGTTTATCCCCTAGAAACAACTCTAAATCATGAAAATAGATGCCATGAAAAGAAAGGATTACTGCTGATCCTCAAGAAAAATAAATCAATAGGATTCCAATAAGTTTCATTTTTCACAGTAAACTCTACAATTCTAAACCTGCTATAAAGGCTTAGCTTGATCAATTTGTATTTCTTTAATAATCTATTGAATAACATGCCAAAAATTGTCCTCCAATTTCCTGAATGTGATCTTTGTGAGTGAGGCTTATTTTAAATCTCATTCTCAAAATGCTTTTGGCGTTCCTAATGGGGTGCTTCTAACAGTGGCAATTTAGCCAGGTAAATGAAATAAAATTCATAGTGAAGGTCAATATTATTGATGGAAATGTCAATCATCCAAAGTAGAGGTTTCCCCCTGTTTGGTCATGAACTGATATTACATTATTTTTGAATGGTACATTATGTACTATTTAAGAAACATCAGATTTTCCAATTACCAGCAAGTGTTCACCTTCTAGTTAATAGAAACTACAGCAGGTATGTTCACAATTTATGTCAATCTTACTAACAGCAGTTAAGTTAAATATTGTACAACATTTGAAGCGGTAAAAGCCCCTAAATATAGAGATGGGTATAGAAAAATAGTGGGATAAATATTGCTTGTAAAATTGACTTATTTTCTTAAAGGTTAACAGAACTCAGATAAGGGCAAGTTTGTAGAAATAAATTATACAACTTCTAGAATGTTATGTTTGAAAATAGGAAACAGCATGTGGAGATTTTGTGTGTGTTAAAGTCCTTATTTTTCTTATCTTTTATTTCTACATCTACCAATCATATTTTTTTTAAAGTAAACAAAAATAAAATAATTATGTATGCAGGCAAGATTAAAAGAAAATTGTTGAGCAATGACTAGGAGAGCAGATTATATTTTATTTATTTTCCTGCATTACACTTTTTTTCTATCAGTCTTCAGTCTTATAACTTCTTCACTTGAGATATACCAGTAGTTGGAACATGAAAATCTGCAGCTCCCTATAGGGTTTGCTCATGTACAATTTTCAGACCCCCTTCTAACCCAGGAAAATCCATATGGTAGCTGAGATCCTCTCACCAACCTGTAACAAAACACAAGGATTTATTTTTCTGCAGGCACTGTGCTCAGCTGGCACCCCAGTCTCTACAGTTAACAAGGGAAGAAGAGAAGCTCAGAGTTGCAAGGATTTGGATGATCAGCTGGCACACTTGGCCAAGGTGGTTAGGGAGGCTGACAAGTTTTGTGTCATCTTTGTGCCTGAATACAGCTCACAGTTCACAGCCTCCCAGTTTCTAGCCTGGTGCCTTAACCACTACACCAACCTGCATGTAATGATAATATTGAATGTACAATATATAGAGGTGGCAAAAAATTGCAAGGAAGGCATAAATAAGATGCCTTCTTGGATTCCATAAAGCAGGGGTCTCCAATCTCTGAGCCATCGCCTAATACTGGGCTATGGTCTGTGGAAGCTGTGCGTGAGTGCTCGCCCATCTGGCACTGGCGTGGAACTATCCCCACTCTCCTCTCCCCACCAGTCTGCAAAACTGAAAAGATTGGGGACCATTGGCTTAAAGTTTAGAAAGTACTTAGTATTAAGGTTGATAAAGCAGAATATTTGCCTTCAATGATATCTGCTGGTTATGGTTTTTAAAAAAGGGAAGATGGAATAGGGTAATAGTGCAATATACATAAAAAACAGGTGGCACTTTGATCACACCTCATGGCCACCATCTCCACTTTTGACCATGATCTCTGGACACTACTGTAAACATCTTGAAATTTCTTGTAGAAGGTATTTTAGAAAGAAGGTTGTGTAAATGCAAAAGTGCCAATGGATGTTTCTTCACAGACAATGGATTTACGTGTAGTACTGTATAAACCAGAACACACTTGACTTCTTTGAGGATTAGCATATTCTGTGAATCCAGCCATTGTGGTTCATAAACATGTCAAATTTACTCATTGTTTTCAAAACGTACCTACTGTTCTCATTGGCTTACAACTCACAAGCTACAATTTAAATAAACTAGTGATGTCAAAAGACAATAAATAAAGCAGTGATTTAAAAAGATGATTTATAAACAGTACATACATAGAGAATAGGCAAAAATAGCTTTGTGGTAGCCTACTAAATTGTAATATTAATCTTTTGAAAAACTAGGGATGAAAAAAAAATGCTGGAAAGATAATAAAATAAGGAGCAAGCAAGTCTAAAGGCAAAGAGCATTCAAGAACTGGGGAGCGACCACCAAGCAGATCTGCTCCTGGGTGTCATTCATGATACTTGATGAGAAGAGCAACCTAGAACCGCTCTTGGGAGGAAGCTGTTATCAAGCAGATAGGAACCTATGGAAAGAGATGTTCCTTCAAACCTGTATTTCCAAGCCATTTGGGGCTACAGGATTTGCAGATTAATCTTAAATTTATAGATTAATCTTGAATGGTTTACACCATGATTTATGGCATAGTTAATTGAAATTTAATAAATCATGCTTAAAACAGTTATATTCATATCCTAAAGGCAAACACAAGAAGGCATCTAAGGGTCATTCAGTGGGAGAATGAAGAAAGAAAAACGGTGATCTTCCTGGAATCTGTTACCTTTAAATAAATCAATATGCTTGTTCCGAAGGACCTTCTTCTTCTGAAGCATGAGAAATACATTGTAAGTGTGGCTCTTTATGACTTTGAGGCTCAAGATTTTGGGTACTCATGATTTGATTTCTAAAACAAAATCAGATTGAAGAAGCAAAATTGTAGATACACCTGTTCTCCTCACATATAATTGAGTGTGCATCAATTTAATTACTGTCACTTCTCCAGATGTTCATGGAAATAATTTTTTTAGAGTTTCCTAATGTCTCATAGGTCCTTACTTCTCTGCAAGGAACATTACTTTTTCTATCTACATGATTTTTCTTATGCAGGAAAATTGTGTTTGCTATCATGATTGAATAATGCAGCTATTCTGTTTGGAAAAATAAAATGTTGCCAGTTCTAATTTCCTACCATGTGCATAGAGTGCAAAAATTGATTTGTATATGTTTGATGTATAATACAATGCAGATGTTTTTCATGCCTTTACACAATTGCATTGGTATCTGGGAAGGAAAGAAAAGTCAGGTGTGAAAGAGTCCTGATAAGATAAATTGCAATGAAACTAGAAGCTATTTTAAACATCATGGATTTTTTTTTTTTTAAAGGACTAGAGAAATACATTTTTAATGTGCCACTAGGTTTCTTTCAAACTGAATTATGCTATGGTACTCGATCTAAATTTTGTTACTAAATAGATCTCTCTAAGTTTAAAACTTCTATGATGCTACAATTATTGTATTGGTTTATTCTTAATTCAGAATAGAATAGAATAGAATAGAATAGAATAGAATAGAATAGAATAGAATAGAATAGAATAGAATAGAATAGAATAGAGCTGGAAGGGACTTTGGAGATCTTCTAATCCATTCTCCTGCTCAAGCAGGAAAACCTATATAATCTGAGACAAGTGACTGTCCAGTCTCTTCTTAAAAACCTTCAGTGATGGAGCGCCCACGATTAAAGCTGTTCCATTGGTTAAGGACAATTAACCAAGGAAGTTTGTTAGGAAGTTTCTCCCTTAATTCCCGGTTGCTTCTCCCTTTGATCAGTTTCCAGCCATTATTTCTTGTCCTGCCCTCTGCTGCTTTGGAGAATCATTTGACCTCCTCTTCTTTGTGGCAGCCCCTCAAACAAATATTTTTGTTGAACTACTTGCTTCAAATCAAATGCCACTTTTCTTTTAACTGAAGCTATAATACAGTAGAGTAAATCTTAGAATGACTAAATTGGAGGGAGCAAACAAATATGAATCAGGGGAGAATGGATTTATCTATATCTTAAATACTAAGACAGAATAATTAATGTTGATAATTTATTTTATTAGCCTGTTACCACTAGAGAAAACATTTTGGTGACAGCCTTCTTCGGCTCACTTTGTTTTTTGAACTGAGTGTCCCCTAGCTTAGAATCTAAAGGATTAGCCCGATTCTCACTTCCTGATTGTACTAACTGAATATTTTTCTAAAAAATAGAAGCTGTTAAAAGTAATCAGTTCATGCTGTAATGCTATAATATATTATGACTATATTGTCTTACACTTTGCTGTAAGCCCCAGTTGGGTAGTTGGGATGTGAGAAATAATTTAAGAGAAGCTTCAACTCACTCTTTCAATCCATAGTTGCCACTTCTCAGGAGAGCTTTCAGATTGCTCACATAAGAGAAAATTTTACCTCAGAAAGGAAAGCCTCTCATCCAGTTCTTTTAACTGAACTACTTTAATCAAAAGATAGTTGTGATTCATAAGGAAGTCATCCTGCCAGAAACCTTGAACTGGTAGACTAGACTAGATTTCCAGATTGAACTATAACAAACAATGGAATGGGTTTTTTTTTGGGGTGGGGGGGTATTTCTTATCATAATTTATTTAATACTATATAAAAAATTTCTTCTGTA
>JANHFK010010065.1:245122-258722 GCA_036250565.1 Sibynophis collaris | reverse complement strand
TCGCCTATGGAGCCCACCGGCAGGTCGAAAACGGACGCCGGGGCTTGCGCGCTCCCCGGAGACATCCGCCGCTGGAGGAAGCCGGAGGGCCGGCTACAATTCTGCCCTTTTAGGATACCTCTATCACCGCAGTTTACCTTACTCTTTTTTTTTTAATAGATGACTGGCACACATCCAAAGGAGGGAATGACATGTTGCTATGATATTTGTGCTCACTGAAAGGCCATGGGGGAAATTTTTTGCTTAAAGGCATTCCTGGAGGTAAAGTTGATCTCGAAAGCTCTCCTTTTTCTTTGCAGTATGCCAGTTTCACAAAAAATAATAAAAGCCTCTGAAATACCGTATTTTTCCGAGTATAAGACGCACCTTCCCCCCCCCCCCCAAAAAAGAGGATGAAAATCTGGATGCGTCTTATACTCTGAATGTAGCCCTGCCCATTTTTCATAGGCTGAAAAAAGCCTCCAAACGGAGCAAAAAGGCTTTTGTTCTGAAGCTCTGTTTCGGAGGTGTTCAGAAGCAGATTATTTTTTTCTTTTCTGAAACAGAATTTTAGAAGTTTCAGAGGCAGAAAGCAAAAAAAAAAAAAAAAAGCAAGGTACAGAGCTCACAACCAATGAACCTGCTGCTATAATTAACTTCTGGGAACATCTGATTGGGGGTATTCCGATCCACGGCCAATCACCTTTTTTCTTATTTTCCTCCCCCAAAACTAAGGTGCATCTAATACTCTGAAAAATACGGTAATCCAAAACAGATGAGGTTCATACTCACAATTCCAATGACTGTTGTGTTTGATAGCATGATCTCTTCTGCAAGATGTGGTTTGCATGGAGTGAGCAAGGGTGCTGCATGTTTGTTCATCTGTTTGTTGTCTCCTCTAGGCAATATACAAAGAATTGAAAGTACGAAAATTAAAATGCAATATAGGGAGTAATATACCAAACAATATAGAAACAACCATAACCATTGTTTAAGGGAAAAAATACAAACCATACAAGATTTTACTTTATTTGATTGGCTGACACCAAGGGACTCTACTAGAATAGTGTTGTTATCTATCAGCATTTAAATATTTAAGAACAATGAAGAGGTGTTTGGACCAACCTTTAAGAAGTGGAAATGCTACTCAGAAAATGTTTATTTCAGCAATATTGTCTCTAACCATGAGAGGGCATATTTAACTCAAAGAAGAAGAGGCTCTAATTTGCAGGCCATTTGAAAAGGAGGTGAAATTATATACCAGGATTAATACCGTGTTTCCCTGTAAATAAGACTCTGTCTTATATTTTTTTGAACCCTGAAATAAGTGCTTGGTCTTATTGCCATGCGCTCAAAAGCCCGATTGGGCTTATTATCAGGGGATGTCTTATTTTGGGGAAAACAGGGTAGTTCTCTTATCTATTGGGCCTCATTCATGCCCCACAATAATGATACAAGTACGATATCTGATGTAGTTTGCCCTTTAACAGAATTTTGATTCAGTTCCTTTGACTCCCACACTAAAAAGCCGATCTAAATCAATATGTAACAAAAAAAATTAAACAGTAACTTGCTTGGGAAATCAGTTTGAAAACTCTAAAGTCTAAACACTTTCTAAAATAACTGGGATCAAAGGGAAAGTGATGGTTGTTTACTATTAAGTCAGAACTGCTGATCTTTTAAAAAGGTGTATGAATTAATATGTAGGCTTTACCTCCATAGGCAAATCTTTCTATTATTATTAGATTTATGCACATATATGTTATGCACATCTTTAAGAATAATATCACCCAGAAACATGTAGAAAGTGTTCATCAAAATCCTAGCCAGATGTTTGGGGTTCATTTATTTCTATTTGCTGAATTTGGATAACGTGGTTAACAGCAAGTAAAATACAAAAAGAAATGTTAACATTATTAACAATTGCATTATTGTTTGAAATTGGTATGGTGGAAAAAGTTTCAGCAACCGGGAACCACACTTTTAAGGATATTATTTTCCTGACAGAGAACTGCACTGGAGGAGGTTGTTATATTGTATAATCACATCAGTAATAAATGCAATATTTGGAGGCCTTTGAAAAGCTTCAACACAACCTTGGGGGTGGGGAGGTACAGTCTCAAGTGGGCAAAGGCACTGCTTCCCTTTTACGCTTTACTCACTGGACACCACATTCTCTCTGCACCATAGCAGTTGTTTATTGGTTGGATGTGTCTTAAACTCTGCAGAAATTAGTTGAGATAACAGCTGATAACAATGAAATGGAAAGAAATAAGGAACTCTTGTCCTTTTTCACATAACTACACTTATGAAAGCCTGGGCTTTCAAACACACAGGAAGAAGTGCCTGAAACCGAGTCCTGCATCCAGCCACAAGTGAAAACAGGTTTTTACTTAATGTTAAGATAGTTTTTCTGGCTAAGCAATGTTCGTTGTTGCAATAGCATACTGCTGCTGAAAGGCAATACAATTAAGTTCCATAGTTTCAGTGTAAAATGATATGTAAGAATGAGACCATCCTGCTCTGTTGAAATCATTGGCACTGATGCTGTGTACAGCTTTGAATGGAATTTGGACTGTGACTTTCAGATGTAAACTTTTACCTAATGTGCTCACCAAAACAGAACATTTCAGTTGATTTGACAGTAAGGCTGGGATCATTACTTCCAAATCGTAATATGACTGATTTTGGCACAGCCTGCTTGGTGACCTTAGACATAGTAGTTTATAAATTATGCTTTCTATTTTAGTATTAGCTATGAACCCAGGCACTTGTTTGATCAACACACACTTAGCACATGGGAAACTCAGCTATGAGCACATGTAATTTGCCATTATTAACAGCTAACTTATATATATGAACATGTCCCTTTTTATTCTGGATTTATTCACAAAATATAGAATAGCTTTTCCCAGCTTACAAGTAATCCTCGATTTATACCCTTAATTTAATGAGAGTTCAAAGTTATAACAATGCTGAAAAAGTGATTTATGACTCATCCTTGAAGTTACAACCATTATGTGACTCCTGCAGTTATATAATCACAATTTGGGCACTTGGCAACTGGCTTGCATTTACAACAGTTGCAATGTCTTGTGGTCACATGATCTCTTAAAAATGATAGCTTCCAGTGATTGTTTCTTTCTAATGCAGTCAAATATAAATTGCTTGACTAAAATTATCTTATTGAAAGAGTTTCAATGTCTATTACAGCCCCACCATATATTTGACTGCTGTTTTTTCAGCTTGAAGTCGTATAAATTCACCATTTACTTAGCTTCTTCAAAGCTGGTTTTCAAAGAAATTGATTACCAGTACGTGCCACCAAGTCATTGTTGACTCTTAGTGATGACAGATGGATTGTTTTGATGATCCAAAGAAATACACAAAATTCCAGGTTTGTTGTAGTAATTTGGAATTAGCATCATAGTATCTACTAGTTACCATAGCATCACATTGCTTCTTCATATCTTCACTTTCTTGCAAATGTATTTGTAGATATTTTAGCTAGGTTACTCCTGTTTCAGTGGCATTGCATTTCTATATCTTTAGAATGTTGATAAACCATAACCACATCTTGACACAACTCTTCAAATATCTTTTAAAAATATCTTTAGTTATCAAAAATTAGTGGGCAATGTTCTTTTTTATTCAATAGTTACTCAGAGGTGTCCATGGGTCCCAGTGCTTTTATCAAAATGATGAAAGCAGCATTGTTTCACTGCAGTGCATGTTCTCTCCTTTCATGGATGAGAGTGATATCAAACACATAAAATGCATGCTGCTGCATTGCTGCATTTATCGTTTCTCTCCCATGGATGTCCAGAAGAGTGACAGAATATGCATGGCGACATTCACATCCCCCTTTTATACCTGTGTGCAACAAAAAGCAGACCATGACATCTCAACAAATTTCATCACTTTGGTGTCATCATAATAAGAAAGGATGCCTATGGTACAGCACAGGTGCTTTACCAGGAAAATGTTCCCCCTGCCCCAATCCCTGTGGATCAGGTGCTACAACAGATACAATTGCTTTACTATTCAAGGTGGTCCATAATTTATCCTAATGTGCATTGTGAAATATCTTTTCTGAATGCTTTGCTTCTCCTTATGATATAGTCTATGGGAATAATATATACATGTACCTTAATTCTATGAAAAAGGGACATGCTTCTTGACTATTTTCTAAATATATGTGTTCTGATTCATATTATTTTGTATTCCAACAGATTTCATAGATTCAAATCAGCTTACGATTATATCAATTAAAGAAGATATCCCTTGAATCATCTATGACTAAAAGCGACGGTCAAACTTGATTTGAATAATGTGCCTCTTTGTACTTTTCTGTTGTCAGCAGGTATCTAAAGCAGAAAAATCAATTTTTGCTACTTATAAAAATGTCCTAAACTGAGGAGGATTCTGCTATGGGTTCTGAAAAGTGAGAAAACCTTCGAACATTCCATTCTGTTATCAACAGATAAGCAGGACCACGCATTCAGAATTTCTAATACTTGAAACATTCTGGTATTTCCCCCTCCTATATTTAAGACATCTCACTCACTTTATGGTGTTTCCCAGCACTATTTTATTTGAAAAGTCAAACTTGAAGAACAGCTGCTCTGCTGCAGTCCTGTGTGCACAGCACATAAAAATGTACATTAAAATATAATTTAAAAATTAAGGGCAAAATAAAATAAATATAACATTTTGTTGAACACAGAAACAAACATCAAGAAGCACACTACAGTAGCTAATGCAGTTTCTTGCTCTTTTGTGTATGCAGGCTCAATTAATACAAATCTCTCAAACTGTGCTTAGCACCAAAAATGGTGTCACTTCTCAACAACAACAACAACAACAACAAAAAAGATCTGTAGGATGCAATACCCTGACTTCACAGTTTCTCCCCAAGAACAAATGCAAATGATGCAGTTTCTCCCGCACACTTTCAGCAGGTGGAAAAATCCATTCTGAAAATAAAAGTCAAGTAAAGTGCTTATACAATCCTTAGAATACAATTCAGAACTGAATGCTCCAAAGGCCACAGATTCCAAAGGTTTAGGGTGCAATCCTATGCTAATATACTTGAGAAAAGTCACATTATGAAACTTACTTCCGAGTAAAGAAGTATAGGATTGTACTATTGAGCATGCTTAAAACTGCACTTGGTTACAGCCATCTGAGTTAATGATGGTTATGAAGTATCAGTGACATATAAAATGTACCAATTTTTTCAATCATCTTTCAAGATTTTTAAGGAAATTATATACATGCTTGCTTCTTTTGATACAAGAAATAATAATACAAACTTTGCTTGCTGAAGCTTTTCTACAATTTTTTCCCCTCTTGGGCAGTACATGGTTTTATCTTAGCCTGTCACAATAAGCTATTATTTTAACATCAAACCAGTAAACAAAAGATCACTATCTCAAGTTGATATAATAGGAAACTCTGTAATAGCTTTTGAAGCACAGTGCTTGTATTCATTCATGTAGTTATTAATGCGTCAGTGGAAGAAGAAGATTGAACTCCTATCTTCTGGATCCCCCTCTAACTTCCAGACGAGTCTATATGTATAGTGTTTAGGTGCAACCAACTACACAGTCACTTTCCATTAAAAAAATCCCTTTGTCCAAGATGAGATTGTGCATTTTTGATCAAGAACACCTTATCAGATAGAACCCTTCAAGGTTGTTGTGTCAATGAGCACAACTCTAATCTCCTTTCTATACTTTCATCTGGTCCAAAGTCATAAAAACAATTCTTTTCCTTTAATAACAGGTATGTTTCCAGCTCTTCCCCCCAAGGGTGAAATTCAGCAGGTTCTGATAGGTTCTGGACAACCGGTAGCGGAAATTTTGAGTAGTTCGGAGAACTGGCAAATACCACCTCTGGCTGGCCTCAGAGTGGGGTGGGAATGGAGATTTTGCAGTATCCTTCTCCCGGAGTGGGGTGGGAATGGAGATTTTGCAGTATCCTTCTCCCGGAGTGGGGTGGGAATGGAGACTTTGCAGTATTCTTCCCCTGCCATGCCCACCAAGCCACACCCACCAAGCCACACCATGCCCACCAAGCCACGTCCACAGAACCGGTAGTAAAAAAAATTGGATTTCACAACTGCTTTGTGGCCATTGTTGACAAATCTCAGAAGAACTCAGTGAATCAACGAAGAGGAACCAATGTAGAAAGCACTACTTCAGATCTTTCAGTATTTTGCTTAGAAACAGCTTTACAATGTTTTAGCACAAGTAATTTGGGGTTTCTTTGCTTTCTGAAAGAGCCTAATCTACTTTTTGAGTTCTGCACCAAAGACAGCTCCATCCGGAATATATGACAATAATCAAGATTGTTTGGAAATTGAATCATAGCAACTGGACTTCTTTTCTTTTGGTTTGAAACATTTCACTGTTTATCCAAGAAACTTCTTCAATCTTCCTAGTCAAGATTGCAGTTAACCAGCCCCAGGAGTTTTCTTCCAGATGGGCTAGACTAATTTGGATGTTCTTTTAGTTCAATTAACTAGTTATTGAGTAGCAAGATAGATGTTAGTAAAATAATGCCCTTGAACATGTGGAGGATAAAATGTTATGAATTAGAGAGAGAATGCCTTTTACCATATTTGTGGATGATGGTCAATTATTAATTGTCAATAATGGTCAATAATTATTTATTCCAAAGAACCAGGTAACTAGCTAAAGCTTATATCTCAGATCCATATGTAGGCAAGGTATAAAAATGATTTTGATTCTGCATTTATGTGAGTGTTACAAGTAAATATTATCTGCTATCTGCTATCAACAATACATTTCCCCCTTTTTAACCATACAACTGATGCTAAACAAATGTGAAGTAAGCAATATGATTCTCTGGTTCTCAAACCCAGCTCAGTATCTTGTGGCACTTTCAAGACAATAAACTGTGCTATGCCATGAGGATTGTGAACCATCCCAGCAGATTTTGACCCATCAAAAAAATATGTCATATTGTCATATTGCAGAAGGATTTTCTGTAAACCACAATCTATGTTTTCAAATTAGAATATTCAGGTTTAATACTTTTTTCTACACTTATCTATCACATATCTTTGAGGATGCTGATTATTTCAGAAATAACGGGAATCTCTGAGCTGAGCAAAGCTATAAACTTTACAGATTTAGTGTACTCTGTCTGGTTTGAATAAACAGTTTCAACTAATCTTACCAATGTTGATAAAAGCTTTCCAGACAAACTCCATATATTTAGTTTGAATGACATGTAAATAAGCATTGCATAAGCTATGTACTCCTGTCTAAGTATTATCTGTCTCTTAGCAATTCCTCAACTACTTGTCTTTAATGTGATAAAGCAAAATGGTTTGGAGTAGTTATGGAACTGGAGCTGCTTTTCAAGCACATCTATGGCTTTTACTTAATAAACAATTAATTGGCCTTTTTTTCAGCTTAGATCTAGTGATCTAGAAAGAACCAGACCTGCCTAAGCCAAAGCTCACATGATATTTGACATTCCTCTGTAGTTTTTTATTAATCTGATAGTACGTTCCTGTTTTTCTGCAACTTTCCCTTTCAGATCTAAGTGATCTAAGTCCCTAATATACTACATTTTGTTTCTTTCTTCCATCTGAGTTTGATCAAAGAGCTCAGTTTTGATTTAATATGCTTTATTTTCTGCAACTTTATCTTGCTACTGAAAGCTTATTTGGCACTTTGCAGATTATAGGGCAGAGATATTATATTTTACAATAACATTTTGTATTGATTATATTATAATAGTGTATATTCATAAACTGATGACTACATGTATAGATTTTTTAAATCTTTCATACTGGTTTTTTTTTATTTTTATTTTATTAAATTTCTATTATTTTTAAAGGGTTTTTTTTCTATAAGTTTAAAGCTTGTGTTAATTGTGTTAAAATGTAAAATATTTTTTAAAAATTCTAAATCTTAAAAAAAATTGCAGTTTACCTGTGGATGGATGAAAATAAAATCATTGTTGCTCTGGTTGCCATCATAACAATTGTCAATGTGACACAGACACATGGAATTGACATGGAATTCTATTTTTAAAAAAGTGACATGGAATTCTATTTCTGTCTAGCGTTCTAAACCTCTGGAAATGATTCAGCCAAAGCTTAGATATTCTATATTTGGGACTGTGGAAGCCAGAGAAAAAGAAACAGAGCCTGCTTTGTAGCATCTCTTTATTTTCAGAGGTCCAAACAGTACTACCCTTTAAGACTTCAGCCTGATTCATTATTGCAAGAGATTTATACCAGTGTAGATACTAGAAAGATGCTGAAATTGACTAGCACCTGCTGCTCCTAACCCACCACGTGAAGAATCCCAGCCTAGAATGGTGGCATTGGTTTGAGATGTCAGCCTATAAAATGATCCACAATTTTAAAAATTAACTCGCGATATGATGTTTGTGAATCTCTATTATGAAACATACTTAGATCCCAACTTCCCTGTAAGTGAAATAATTATTCAAGGCATGATGGAAATTAACATTTAACAACACTTGGAATCTGAGTGCAGGGAAGTCTGGTCAGGAGTTGGGAGCTTGTGATCTTTTAGGTGTTGCTTAACTAAAGTGCCCAGCAGCCTCAGTCAAGCAATTATAAGGAATCTGGAAAACATAGTGTAGTGTCTTCAGGCTACAGGCCGGTCCACACAGCACAAGCAGGAAAAAGACGCCAGCTGATTGGTTGAGCCGTTTTGACTGTTCAGTATAAAAGGAGCTTTCAGATGGAAAGTTCTCTGTTGCTGTTCGAAGGTGTCTGGTTAGCTTACTGTTGTTAGTGAATAAACATTAGCTTGTTACTAATATTCTGCCTCACCTCAGTTTGTCCTGCCTCTGTCACCGAACAGAATACATCTGTTGAACATCCCAAGGCAGGGATCCAGGGTGGAAATCCAGCAGGTCCTGACAGGTTGTGGAGAACCTGTAGTGGAAATTTTGAGCAATTCAGAGAACCAGTAGTAGAAATTTTGAGTAGTTCAGAGAACCGGCAAATACCACCTCTGGCTGGCCTCAGAGTGGGGTAGGAATTGAGATTTTGCAATATCCTTCCCCCAGGAGTGGGGAGGGAATGGGAATTTTGCAGTATCCTTCCCTGGAGTGGGGTGGGAATGGAGATTTTGCAATATCCTTCCTGCCATGCCCACCAAGCCACGCCCACCAAGCCACATCATGCCCACCAACCATGCCCACAGAACTGGTAGTAAAAAAAATTGGATTTCGCCACTGCAGGGGTCCCCAACCCCTGGGCCGTGAATTGGCACTGATCTGAGGCCCACCAGGAACTGGGCATAGGCCCATCCATGCAGATGAAGGATCCAGGCAGGGCACTAAACCTCACACACACCCAGTCCACAAAAAACCCACCCTCTGTGAAATCGGTCCCTGGCATGATTTGGGGCTGCTGCCCTAAGGCCAGGAGTGAAATCCAGCAGGTTCTGACAGGTTCTGGAGAACCGGTAGCAGAAATTTTGAGCAGTTCCGAGAACCAGTAGCGGAAATGTTGAGTAGTTCAGAGAACCGGCAAATACTAACTCTGGCTGGCCCCAGAGTGGGGTGGAAATAGGGTTTTTGCAATATCCTTGCCCCAGGAGTGAGGAGGGAATGGGGATTTTGCAGCATCTTTCCCCTGCCATGCCCATCAAGCCACACCCACCAAGCCATACCATACCCACCAAGCCACACCGACAGAACCAGTAGTAAAAAAAATTGGATTTCACCACTGCCTAAGGCGATCCACAGTTTGCTATGCCTGAGCATAATCTTGATCTTATGGTTACTAATCAGTGTCTTAAAATTGTGCCTGCCACTGACCAAATCACTTTAAAAGCAAATGCATCCAAGAATGAAAGGAAGGCATATGCAGCAACGTTAACTTCTCCTTTCTACTCATGGCTTATTTTTCAACAATCTGTTCCTTGGCATAACATTTGGTTCAGTTGGGCTTAGACACTGGAACCAACTGGCTAGAAAAGATTGTACAGTGATTTCTCCCATAGCAGTAAATCTCCATCCTATCTATCCCTCGTCAGGACATATAATCAGGAAACCAGATCAGTACATTTGGAAAACAATTTATGGCTATTTGCTAGAAGACTAACTCGCACCTGCAACAGCTTAGATAATAAAGCAGTTCATCACCTTTCTGCCATAAAATGTCCTGAAGCAAGATAAGCATTCATTTCAGTGAGAGCTTCATTTTAAGAAACTGAACATTGTCCTCTCTTACTACCACATGTACTATTTATTTCATCACTCGTTTAAATTTCGGGGGACCATGTATAATTGTTTCTGATTAAATGTAGTTTAATTCTTCCTGCTCGTGCTGGGCAACACATGGAATTGCATTTGAGACATCTCGTTTGGTATCAACTTAAGCACAGTTGCATGTGAGACTCTAGTGCTGTTTAGCAAATAAATAATCATGTTCCTATTTGATTTGGCTGGGTTTTGGAAGGAAGTGTTCTAGCAGCCTAGCTTTCGTAACAATCCAAAGCAAATAAAAAACCAGAAGATGACAGAAAAGGCTGTGGTGTGAATAAGGAACAAACAAGGAGACATAGAAGAAGGTGGCTACAAAAGGTCACTGATATTGATGGTTTTGTTCATCTCACATTGACTATGGAGGAAGGGTCCATAACTGATTAACAGCCAAGGCATAGGCCCCTGCAGGCTGATTTTGGTTCAATCCCTGGCAATTTAAAAAAGAAACAGATAGCTATGAAATGCCTTGAAGGTGCTTCTGCCTTAGACTCTGGAATACCACTGTCATGTGAAGCCCATCCAAAAATGTGAGCTAGGTTGGACCAATTGATTGGCTCCATCAGGGACATTTTGTTATATGAAAATCTCTGCTAGAATTTCCTACCAGTACTGTAGTAAACTACCATAGCCATTCTTTGCCTTCAGACATTACTGAAGTCAGCAAGAAATGTGAAACAATTATGACTAAGTACAGTACATATTTAGTGGGGTTCCAATTATATGATCTTGACAAAGGCCGATCTCCAAAGGTTACTGAATGACAGCCAAGCTTCAGCAGAAATGCCGATAAGAATAAATGTGAGAGAGGGCAAAATATGATGAAATATGAGAAACCCTGCTCAAATTTCCAATCCTTTACCAGAAGCTACACAGATAATAATCATGAAAAATTATAACCTCTCTCTCTCATTTTCCTTTCCATTCTGTTTTCTTCTTTAAAACTTCTGAGTTCTAATTCTCAGGTCACTCAGTTCTTTGCTGGTCCCTAAATGCCATTCTCATGTAATCAGCCTGTGAAGGAATGGAACATCAAACCAAAATGTCATGCAAAAACAGGGTAAACACAATACCTGTACTTGCTTATTCAGAAATAAATCTCCTAGTTCTTTCTGGACCAAACTCGAGGTCAATCTGCTTGGGATCACAGTTTGGATTAAAATCTGTGCACGAGGAAGTGTCTCTTGCATAGAATTCAGCAGATGATTCGGAATTTGACATTTAATTTAAACAAATGTCTTTCCTATTTTAAGTCAAGCTGCCAATGTTTTAATTCAAGGAAAGATTTCTCAGCTTAGAGACCACACAGTGATGGTTCTTTGTCAGAAGGCCACCTGAGATATAGTTTTGTGCAACTTAAGGAATAGAATTGAGGGGTGGAAGGTTTTGCAAATCTAAGGACAATGTGCACATCTCTTAAAATTTCCTGAGTATCTCTGAAACATTTGAAAAATTCTGGCCTTGTCTATAAGGTGGGGTGAGTGGGAACTTGGGGATCAGAGAAATTTTGCAGACCTAAGGCATTGAACTGCAGAAATCCAGGTTCAAGTCTTCTTTCAGCCTGGGTGACTTCTTTTTCTCACTGGGTGACTTTGGACAGTCACTCACTTTCAGGCCAATCTTTTTCACAGGTTGGTAGTTGTGGCGAAAAATGGAGGAGGGTGTGCTACAGATACCACTTGGAGTTTTTGAGAACAGAGTATACAACAAATGGAGTCCTGGGAGCCTATTGAGGGATAAGAGAATGGCCTTGAGGACCAAGAGGAAAATCCGCTGCCAAGGGAACAGTCAGATACAAGAGTTCTGATTGCAGGCTAAGAAAGTAACCTGGGACACATCTGAGATCCTCCCTAGTTCACATAAAGATACAGGGACGGAAGAGAAAGAACTACAAATCTCGCAAGATTTTGTTGCTATTACTTTACAATAAAAGCAATGCTGTTCTATGTAGCATTAGTTTCCTTGTCTAATCTACCTTGAAGGGCTGACAGAGCCATATGCAATTTTCAAGCTCACGTTGTCCACTTTGATTTAATGGCTGAAAGCTAAGATAATTAAAAGCGAGGGGTAAAGTGAAATGTGCATTTATTAATGATTGAGAGCTTCTCCTTTCTGCACTTGTCATCTCCAAAATGCCATTTCTTTACTTTCTAAGTCCTTTCTTAAAATTCTTATTTGCCTTCTTTCTAAATACGTCAAACTGTATGCCACCACAGACGTGACAGCTGTTTGTCCTAATTTTAACTCTATAGATTTTATTCATGGCTATTTGTCTGGCGACGTAATGGAAACCATAAGAGCATTGATTTCCTCTATTTCTACGCAACTTTATCTCAAATTTGCTTTAGGGGTTAGGGATTACCCAGAGCCCATTGGATACAGAGAGAAGGAAGGCTTCCTTTAAGACCTGTGAGTAGAGATGTTTACTATGTAACTGTGCAGTGTAGTTCAATATCTATCATAGTAGCTCTGATGATCAGACAGGACAGTCAGGGACATTGGAAATACAAACCCATAGTACAGCAGTGTCTAACCACAGCACCCCTTAGAGATGGCTGTCCAGCTACTATTTGAAGACATCCACTGAAATGAGTCCCAGGACTTCCCTAGGTAACTATAGGACAGCCCTTAATCTGACACAGCAATGTGTGTTTGTCTTATGGCATTCACACAGGGACAATAAGTTTGCTTACAGAATATTAAGTGAATGGGAAGCATCTAAACGCTTCCCCCTTCTCTGTCATTTGCAATCAATTTTTTTTCACAGTTGGGCTCTAAGAATACAAATTATCACAACTGGGTGAAAACAGCAGGGTACAGTATTTACATAGGAGAATCAGTATTGTGTAAATATAAATTGCATCACTCACATCCATCGTATATCTCTCTTACTTACACCCATTCATTTACACATGTGTAAGAACATCCTGTACACTTGCAATTTCAAAGTACAACAAACATAGAAGCATGTCCCATCTCCCACTGTACATTTATATTTTTTATTTTATAAGCTTTTATTAACTCTGGTTCCCGAAAGCAAGAGTCACTGTCTACCCTCATTTAATTTAATAGAATCATTTTTACATTTTACATTTCTATCACTTCTTAGCAGGGAAGGTCATTTCTGGCAGGGAAAGTATATTTTCAAGAATGCTGTGAAATGAAATCAAAAGCAAAAATCAAATCAAATCAGTGTTAAATTGAATCATAATGAGAGATGTATAAATATATTGTACGTAGAGATGGATGACTGGATGAGATAGAAAGATAGATAGATAGATAGATAGATAGATAGATAGATAGATAGATAGATAGATAGATAGATAGATAGATA
>JANHFK010010059.1:0-12173 GCA_036250565.1 Sibynophis collaris | reverse complement strand
CCTTCTAGGAGTCTATGGAGGGCAAAAACGGCCTTCCCAACCCTCCTGGAGGCCCTCCAGAGGCCAGAAAATGGCCGTTTTCCGACTTCCGGTAGGCCCATTTCCCCCCCTTCCTGCCAAAAAATCAGCTGAGCTGGGCCAATTATCGCGTGCCCACCGATATGGCTCCACGTGCCACATACGGCATGCGTGCCATAGGTTCGCCATCACTGCCCTACAGCCTTCTCCCAACCTTGTTAGAGACACTAGGATGCAAGTAAGACAAAATCTAAGAGTCAAATTTCCAGTCTATTTGAAGGGAGCTAAATGTAAGAATGACATTATAAAGTATCAAAAGAACATTTTTATAGAAAGAAAATGGGGGGCAGAGCAGTTGGCATCCATATGTATATAACGTTTAGTGGAGAACTGGAGAATTATAACAGGTCATATGGATGTTACCATGTCTGTAAAAGGAACATTCCACATAAATGTTTCTGTATTTATATTTCCATTACATACTTGGTTTATTATGTTCAGAACTGGATCAACTTTACAGTGTAATAACAGGGAACAAACAATCTCCTTCAAAATAATACTACTTATAGTAGACTAATGCCTATGAGTATTATTTTGTCAAGGAAAATAGCAAAGATATTTGTTCTGAAAGAGATTCTAGGCAAGTTTATTGATAGATAGAAAACAGACTTGTGGCTTATTGCTACAGAATCAAGGTGTGTATATCCCTATCCTTCTTGGTACTAACATCTCAGTACTGGTCTGTACCCGTCCTGTTTTTATGCTCAAATTAATCTCAAGAGAAGAAAATTCACCCATAGGCCTTTTCCAATCAGCAAGCTGAACAGGGAAGAGAAATGTGTAAGACATAACAAAGAAAATAGTCTTCCAGGCCACTTTACAAAGATAATTCAAAAATACCACAAATGAAATCTAAAAGGGCTGAAGGTTGATAAACAAGCCCCTTTTACAGAGAACAAAAACATCTAAGACATTTCGAACCAGACTTCACAATGCTGTTTGTAAAAGGACGGATGGAGTTGTGTCTTTCCTTGAATGCACTACCAATTTTATAATTTCCCTTCCAAAGTAAAGGAGCCCAATCATTACCTTTCATTGAGCAGAAGGTATTATAAGGGCTTGCTGTTGTTGCCTTTTAATAAAGAACCACCTCAATCTCCCGTGAAGGGTGGCAGTGGGGTTGCCGAAATCAAGATTAACAATTGATTAGTTTTAATGGCCCATGACAACGATAAACAATATGGCCCCTGTCAGAAATTAGATTGTGCTGCTAATGCTGCCAACTCAAATGGCTTTTAAACTAAAAGTGCTCAACACTTTTACAAACATAAAAATGTAAGATATGCACAAAATCTGGAAACATTTATCTTAAATCATAAATTACATAACAATAGCTTTTGTTTGATTTAGGCAATCAATTTTTCTGGTCATTAGAAAAAAACAAACAAAATAGAGTAGAATATTAAAATTATAAATACAAAAGTATCCTTTTGATTGTAAACTTTAATAATACTTTAAATTATACTAAAAGAGAAATGGATATTTCAGCTATATTTAAATTCTGTCTTCACTGTAGTTCTTTTAAATGTATTTGAAACATTATTTCTAAAAAGTTTAATTTTAAACTTTTGCATTATATTAGTCATAGTAAACACTGCAACACATACAGATGAATACACTGTGTTATAATCTGGAAATAAAACCAACACCATTTTTGTGTAAACATATGATGCAAAAGACCTGAGATAATGTATAAAGATCTAGTCGATATGCATCAGAAGAAAAATATCATGGAGCTGGGAAAAAGGAGGAAAAAAATCTACAAAACACTGAAGCAAATTACATAAACACATCAGGCTTTTTAATGCAACAAGAAATAAGGCAGGTAAATTCTCCTGCATAATTTTGCTCCCAGTACTTAACTCATTTTAATGAAACAGAAATTATTTCAATGGAGAAGACAATTTTGAAGGAATTCTCATGACAGGTGTTAAGTAGTCTTATTTTTAGCTGTTTTATGAGTTGGCTAAGGGTTGACTATAAAAGTGATCTTTGTTGTAAAATCATCTCATCAGCAGTTTCAAATTTCTCTGCTTTTCTAAGCTTAATTCAGTCCTAAGAAGGACATTTTCTCATTGGCTTTTTTTTTTAGTTGGAGGTGCTAGGACTACTCACCCTGGCCATTTCTCCTGAGCCATCTCACCGGGAACAACTCGTTGCGGGACAACTCGCCATGGACAATTTCATGTAGGATTACTCAATGTGATAAATGTTATCTGCTACTGTTTCTTTGACATTATTTCTTTTGACAAAAATAGAAATAATGTCGAACAAACAGTGGCAGATAACATTTACCAGCTTGAGTTATTCCACGTGAAATTATCTATGATGAGTTGTTAAACCGTGAGTTGGCCACCACACATTGTTTTGCAGCAAGTTAGCCATGCTACAGTAAGATGGCCTGGTGCATTGGCTGCAGCAAAATGGCCATGGTGAGTTGGCTGTGGCGAGTTGGCCACATCAAATTGTCTCATTCCACACTCTCACTATAAGTGAGAGTCCTGCTCTTTATAGAAGAATTTCTCCTTCACCTGTTGAAATTTGGACAAATTGTCAGCCCTATTTTTCTTTTCTCTCCAGAAATGTCATGGATATCCCTACAGAACCAATGATGCCCAGCTACAAAAATAAGTGGTAAATAGAAATATGCAGTGATGTATAGAAAACAAATTTTACTTTATTTTTTTCCTTTTCTCTTGTAATAGTAGAAACTGAGGATAGCCAAGCTATTCTCCATTCAGATAAAACCAATACTTTTTTTTTTAATATAGCCAATATTTAAATGATGAAATTTGCTATAACAACTTGGAATTTGCTATACCTCAGTGGATAAATTCATGGAAATTAAGTAAATCCCAATGGATATTTGTTACAATGGTTGTATGATTTCCAATAGGAGAAGCTCGGGATGCTTTTAGTTCATTTCCTGCCTGTGTCTTCCCCTAGGCTTTTGTAGTTTATGAAACTGGATTACATAGACCTTTCAACTTATTGAACCTCTAGTAGGATTTATATTGCTTTTGAGTTTATTTACAATCAAATCTTTCGAAAAGCAAACTTTTAAAAGAATATTTCAATCACTTTAACAAACAAACAGGGATTATATTGCTATTATTTGATCACTTCTTTATAGCAATTTTTAGATGACTATGGTTTGATTCTATAATGAGAAGGCATTTCTATTCTTGACCAACAGTCCTTTTATAGATTCTGCTCTATTTCTATGAATAGTTGTAGCGATTCATGAAACAGAACCTTTTGATTGTAACTGCTGAAGTCAGATTTTTCTTACCTGTAAATCAGCATCAAATGTATGTTTCAGGTGAGCTTCTTCTGCCGCTTCAACAAGGCGCTAAACAAAGAAATGTAAAAAAGTAAAATTACTTCCTAGAAATTTGATTTTCCTCCCATGTTGATAATCAAAATGTAGTTTTTAAGTTCAATTTACTTAGTTCCACTATACTAATTGCTATAAATATTTGTTTTCTGAAAGCAAGTGACCTCGGGGGAGGGGAGGTATGTACAAATAAGGACATCAATCCTTTGTGGTAATCTCAGTCATGTCAAATGTCCCAATACATGTAAAATGTTAAATACTAGTACTTTCTGCAATGCCAAGACTTTTTTTTTTCCAGAGTAGTGATTTTCTTGGGTACGGTCATGAATATTCAACCAACTTCATTATAAATTTTTGAAAAAGTCTAAAATGGCTGTTGCAGGCATTTTAAA
The DNA here is from genome assembly GCA_036250565.1 of Sibynophis collaris. NCBI lineage: Eukaryota > Metazoa > Chordata > Lepidosauria > Squamata > Sibynophiidae > Sibynophis > Sibynophis collaris. The sequence goes on along the minus strand of JANHFK010010059.1, from coordinate 8,366 downwards.
TAACATCTCCCCTCTTCTCTGTGTGAAAAAAGCACTGAAGTGAAAGAGGTCAAAGGACTTGATTTATAATTGAACTTTGTGTAAAATGTTTCAGTGATTTTTCCCTCCTCAGACAGCAGCATTTATGAACATGCTGCATAAAAATGAGTCTCCTACATCATGAGCAGTCAAGTCCCTTGAATCTCTCTGGTGTAAGCTATAATTCAAAAGTCTCAATTTAGTTTGTTATTGATCCAGAATTTCCAGGCACATCAGAATTAGCAATACAGTAATGATAATATCGAACACTTATGCTTTAAACAAGAAAGAAAGACTTCAACATGAACATTAAATAAAGAGCAACTATTTATCAAATAATGTCCTCCTTTTCTTTCTTTCCCAACAATGCAGCCAAACATATTTTCATGTTCTCCTCAAGTTCCTTTTGGTTCCTGATCAAAGAAGCTCTATTCAGTTGATGCTCAGGCTACAAGAGTATTTGACTTCTCTTGTTGCTATCTAAATATACGTTAATTTGGACTCAGTTATTCTTTATTCCAAAATGAGCAGGAATGAAGCTGCATCAAGGAGGCCTACTTGCTATGCTCTGCCAGACAAGTAGCCCTTCTCTTAATGACAAAACAACCAGTATGAACATTGGCAGGGAAAACAGCTTCTTGTGTACAATGTATACAATGGTATAACAAATATTTCCTTAGGAGTAAGACTGCCAAAGTAATAGGAATCACATTCATGTGAAAGCTTTGTACATAGAGTACCCAAACATTTTCACATTGTTAAGCAATTTCATTTGTACACATCCATTCCTTTTAGTAGGAGGTATAAACAAACTTGAATTTCGATTCCCAAAAGAGCAATTTTAGGGCAGAAAATAAATATAATACTGATAATATTATTATAAATGAAACAATCAGAACCATGTAAGCTAAAAATTAAATGAAAAACAATTATTTCAAAACCATTATACTCTCAAGTACATTGGAGTCACATTGTTCAGACTTTATGGCTGAGCCCTAGTGGTGTCATCTGCTCTATGAGATGTCATCTTGGGGAGAGATGGGGATGGGAGGGTGGTTGTATTCAAGGCTATGGAGATAAGTGAAGCTCAGGTGCCTTCAACCTGGTTATATTTGACATTGATTTCATGAAAATAAATTTTAAAATTCTTCCCCTACTCATTTTACCTGCAGACTGAGTTGGAAAAGAGCAACTGGAGTAAGTTTAACCTAACTGGTGATAGACTAACATTATTTTCTTTTAAAGGACCCTTATGTTGAAAGACTGGTTCTGAATTTTTCCTATTCTTGATTTAAAGGTTCAAGTCTTTGAGGGAATGAACATAAACTGAGTGGAGTGAAACCAAATGAGAATTTGTATTTTTTTAAAAGCAAACCTTCTTTTCTGATGTTGTTACTTTTTTAAAAAAAGAGGGGGGAACTGTATTACTACAAAATATGTACAAGTGATTAATTATGCTTTCCTTGAAATTTTAATGCAAATATGTTCTTTTTATGTATCTTACATAAGCAAGAAATTATGTGTGGTAAAGATATACAACTAATTCCCACAACACTGTCAATTTAACTACTAAGACTGTATTACTATTATTCTTCTCATCTACCTATCTCTTCCCACTTATGGCTATATCTATGTTGCTTGTATCTTTATAACTTATATTGTTTTTATTGTTTCCTAGTATGATTTGATTGCTTGTTAGTATCCTATGACTATCACTAAGTGTTGTATCTTATGTTTTTGATGAATATATTTTTATTTTATTTTTTCTTTATGTACACTGAGAGCATATGCACCAAAGACAAATTCCTTGTTTGTCCATTTCACACTTGGCCAATAAAGAATTATATTCTATAAATAGGACTCAGTTATTAGATCACCAATATCCTAATGTAAAAAAGTAAAAAAGAACAGTCATGAGAATCCTTACAGACATTCTCACAATCATGCAGCATTATGGGATAAATTCCTTTAAACGCTATAATTTTGGACTATTTTATACATTAGGGATATCTTTGCGGACTGGGGGGGGGATAGTTCAATGCGAGCTGCCAGCAAACATCCATTTGTGCAAAAAGCAGAGAAACATGTCAGCTACTTGCACAAATGGAGCATGCAGGAGCATACACTCGTCCGCTGCTGAGGATGCACAAACACATTCGCCTGCCCCTGACATGGCCCGCTCTGAATAGCTCTGGGCCATGGCCCAGGGGTCGCGCCCTCCTTTTCTAAAGAATAAATTTCCAAGTTTCTCTACTATGTATCCATATTAATATGTGCACAGAATAAAGCCCTATGCAGGTGGAAGTGCTAAGAAAGCATATTTTACAGCAAAAATTGTATATGTATCTAACACTTTACTGCATTTATGTAGTATATATACCTTTCCCCCAGTCTGTTATTTTTAATTGCACAGAAATCTAACGAGGCTGAATTATATTGAAAGGTAGTTATTGGCTAAAGTCATCCAATGAAAAATGGAATGGGACTATTTACTGGACCCTAGATATCTTACACTCCTTGCAGTATTTTATTTGTTCTCATTAGCTATTGTGAATGAGACAACAATTTGAGACAACAATCTTAAGGTCTAAGTTGTTATGCATGTATTAGGAGGGAGTTGTTTTTAACCAGGTCATGTTTTTACTTCCCCAAAAATAAGAACCTGTCTTATATTTTTTTGAACCCTGAAATAAGTGCTTGGCCTTATTGACATGCGCTCAAAAGCCCTACTAGGTTTATCATCAGGGGATGTCTTATTTTGGGGGAAACAGGGTACATAATTTCATAGAAATTCTTCATGCTTTTCTAGAAACACAATATTCTCTTTCCCACAATAGAAAACAAAAATAGAAATACATTTCTCACTATGTGCTTGCTATGTATGTATGAATGTATGTGTATCTAGGTATGTGTTTATATAGGTGGGGAGACACATTACATAGATATAGAAGTATGTTTTTCTTTCTTCCATTCAATTGTGTCCTTCTAAAACAACACAAAGGATTTCTATGTAGTATTCCACCACTACCACCATACCACCTCCATGGTTATTGTAGATAACATTTGCCTGTGTAAGAACACACAAATATCATGGGCTTTCTATTGCCTGCTAACTCAGCATCATTCTGGCCTTGATCTGCCCTGCAAAGCTTAACACTCTAGTATTTCACACTGAAAAGCTTATTACATGCCAAGGAAAACATGGATTTATATACCATTTTAAACTCATTTCATAGAAAAGCATTTATTTTGTCACTTTTCAGCAGCTCCTCCATAAAATCCAGTCACCAGAGTGTAACATAGAATAAAGTCAAGGAAAAATCATTGTTTCTCATTGTTCAGAATGACTTATTTTATATTAACATGCAAATCTTATTACAGAAGCATTCAGATGTTCTGGCTTTTTGTTGAAGTACTTGACAAATTTGACAAATGTTACCTTCACCACCAAATCTTATTTTTCCTTCTTTATTTGTGTTAAGAACATTAAAAATGAGATGTGCATTCTACACATAAAGATGTTTGCAAGGCCATCTCTCTATTTTGTAGCATATATGGTTTCCACTTGATGCCAGTATACTTATCAACAAGATTAGGTAACCCTTAGTTCCCTTAATCAAATTTTTCCATTTGTTCCAGTGCAGTACATAAATCTGTATAAACCAGCTCTTTTAGAAGCTTCGCAATTTTAGAATTTCAAAGAAGTAGTCAATCAAAGTACCTAGAGGGTACCAGGTTGCTCTAGTAAAATTCTGAAGGCAAAGCAACAAACAATTGAGGGTGATTTTCTCCTACTCCATTCTGAGCATACATATCCAAAGGGATGTTTAAACAGCAGCATTCTGCCTATAACAATATTTTTAAAGTTAACATTCAAACTAGGCAAGTTTTACTCAGGGGAGAGCATGAATGAAGTAAACTGAGGAATCATAATAGTTATGTTTTTCCTTTAAAAAAGCCTCCACCAACCTACTTGTATCGACTCTGGGCAGCTTTATGCCGGCATTTCATACAACACAACAGATCATAAACTAGACAATCATATTTTAACCTACCATCTTGGATGAATCCAGTTCATGATTTAATTTATAGTTCTCTCTGTTACCTGAACTCAGGAAAACTAGGTTAATTGAGTAAATCAGGGAAGCGTGCCTTCTGAGCTCCATTACTGTTTCCTTTTCTTATTTGTTCTATAACCAAACCACTTTGTTCTGCTGATAAATAGATCAACAATCACAAGTGACTTTTGCCTCTTCTTAACCATCACTTTTTTAAAACTTGGGACTGTGTTTTAAGATAACACTTCAAAGCAGAGTTACCCAGAAATAGCTTAAATTAAGTGAGATCTGCTTACAAAAGAAAATCTTACATTGTTTAAAGCCTTACAGATATTCTTTGTGCATCAGATATTAAAATCCTTGTCAGTCAACTACAGCCTAAAATTAGGGCATGAAAATTAATCTAACTAAAATGAGCACCCTTGCAATTAAACACTGTTTAGATTCCAAGAGTGGAAAAATCACTTAATTAAACAGATTATACTATGTTGTCTCAGACAAGGAAGCACTGAAAAAACATTCCATATGCCTCCTGCAGTACAGAAACAACTTTCTATTTTTTTCCCTCATATTGTCTAAAATTTAACAATATTTTAGCAGCAAGACTCCAGTTCAAGCTTTCCAAAACTACCCTACACTTATCTTTGCAATCATTAAGAATACATCAGAAATAATGCATTACATTACATTACATTAGATGACATTTGTTTATTTTGTAGAAATTGTGACTAGATGACTTATAAAAAAATAAACATATATTCACCATAAACATGCAATAATATTCTAATATGCTTTGTAAAGACATCAGAGAAGTAGCTATTATTACTTTAAAAACTCATGAATTCATTATAATGAACTTTTGTTTGAATCACAGAAGCTGGATTTGAAAGAATCAATTCAGAACAACTTAAACATCAAAAAACTAGGACTGAAACCAATTCCCTTTCAGATAACTGAAAAATATCTCCCTTTCATCTCAAATTGCCACATTCCCAATTCCATCTTTCTTTACAGAATTTTCTTTTCTTTGTGGGCCCCCTGATCTTGTTGCCTTTCTCTGAACCTTGTCATGTTCACAAATATTTGTTAAAAGAGACTGCTTAGAATCAAACACTTACAGCAGAGCTATTAAGGTAAAACCAATACAGAATAAAGAATATCTATTGTAAGCATACAATTCAATATAAATTGAATAAATTAAAATATTGAACTGATTTTTAAATATTACAATTGTATAGATGCTGTTGAACTCCAACCACAGCAGTCATTTAGTAAATCTTAGAATAAGACTTTCGACTAGCTGATAGCAATCCTCTGTAGATGTTTTGAGGCTTGTCAACTTTTTATCACAAAAGTTGATTTCCTTCCTGGAGATTAAACCTCTATCTGCCCTCCAAACAATCTTGCATGTGAGGTCTCACCTTATGCTTTAGAAAGAATGATTCCCCTGGGTAATACTAACAGTGATATTGTCCATATCCCTATAATGTACAGAGAAGGGTTTTTAAAAATAGTATACCCCACCAATTTAATTCAAAGAATTAAGCTTGTGCTGACAACATTCTTCTTTATCTAGAAATGAAATCCTAGAAGACAAACTAGCCTTCAGTGCTAGGCAATCTAACATATCCTTACCAATGATTACTGAGAGAGGTATTAGACTATTAAACCAGGTTTCATTAATAACCAATTAGAATCACAGTAATGCACTAAGTGATATTATTATCACTTGTGTACCTTTATGATCTCTATACCAAGTAATTGCTTCTCAAACTCCCAGTTTGGTTTCTGTTCCTGTTATACTTTTACACAAAGTCCTAGATGAATTTTGCAGCTAGGCTATATTCCAGAACACTGCAATTATGAAAGATGTGTTAACCATCAAATCCATTTAGTATTATCCAGATGTCCAAGATTCATTCCAAATTTGCTTTAAAAATCCAAGACCTTTTTTTTTCTGTTTGCATAGTTAAAAAAATTCTTGGTGGAAAAGGGAATATCAGTTCAAACCTGGTCTCAACTCAGAGTCATCTTTCCAATGAGATCACCAACTGTTGTTCCAAACAGAGTCTTTTGCATGGAAGAGTGGACACTGACAGGAGATGAATCAAAAAGATCATGGAAAAACAAGGCAGGAATATTGAGGAGCTTTGAAAACAACATGGTGATGGTTTGAATAAGTGGTTGCTTGTTCAAGACGTAACAAATTATATTATTATGAAGTATCTGTTTCTAACTCACAGTATAATTACTATCACTTGAAGTTAAGAGACTCTCAGGTACAAAGAAGGCAGTTTATAGACTGATCCTCTCCAATAAAAGTTCATCTACAGTAGGATTTATCAAAATGGTATGGTCTATACAGTCCATCTTTCCTTAAGGAGAGAGAGGGAGGGAGAGAGGGAGGGAGAGGAAGAGAGATACAGATAAACATGTCACATTTGTCATGTCCCACCTACAAGTCACATGGTTTCCAAGGATAGCTCCTAAAGCAAATATATTGTATGTAATCATCTAGAATACAATGGTCTATAAATTCAATTCCCAATGCAAAGTTTTAACCCCACAGAATAACAATTGGCTACATATATCTGAAGAATCCCAAACAGGACAAAACCAGTCATGTACTGCCTGCTGGTTGTTAATGCAAAACCAGATTAAAAGCAACAATAATCTTTTTGGTGGTTGTGGATTCTTTGCAGGTGAAATTACATTCATTCAGAGTTAGATAGCTCTTGAGCAAGATGATGGGCAATGCCTTCAAGATGAACTGGGCTTAATTTAGTTTGTAGAGAATGATGAAATGGATAGGGTGCTTCATGACATAAATTCTGCCTGTTGTGTGTTGGACTCGTATCTCAGCTTGCTCTTTCCTGCAGTATTTGAATTATGGAAGGAGAATATGGAAACCCTTAAAACTATCCACAATCCCAATTCCTGGGCTGTTTTTTTGTTTTTTACTTTAAATCAAATCCTACAGGAGGTCCTGTATTTCAGGAAGCCACCAAGAAGCTACAAGTAAAAAGACTACACATTCTTCTCTTGCTTGCTGCAATAGTTATGCTGCGTGTATCTAGATGTTACTATATGTGATATTTGTTATTATTTACAGACCTTGTTCTTTGGATGGTATTTTTCTCAAGATTCTTAACTGCAAGCACTTTTAAACTCAACAATTTTGTTCCGTTTTTATGAAAAATCATATTTCTCACATGTAATATTATTGGATTCTGTGAGCCCTCCTGTGGCTAAATTTTAACTTCTGCATATTTCCAAGATTGTATAAAGAGGAAATTCATCACATCGGATTAATTTTTTATTCCAAAATAATGACTTCATGAAAGGGGAATCTAGCTTCATCCTAGTTTCTGCATGTCTGTTAAATTTTTACATTTCCAGGTTTTAATTACTTTTGTAATCATAATACATTCAACATGAGTACCAACAATTTAATATACTTCTGACCCAGTTTGAACCCCTGAATAGCTAGCTGAATGTGTTCAACTTGCAATGTGTTCAACTTGCACATCTTTTTCTATCAAATAGCTTATCTTAAACTACATCATGACCACTTCAGTGGAATAAGTAGATTTATGGATGCATCCTCAGCATTTACCGATCCCATGATCCAGCATAGATCGAAAGCTGCTTTATTAGGTCACAGCAGCAATCACTTTCCTTCTTCCAAACTAAATGGTGGGGATCTTACAATTGGGGTAACTTTATGATATACTAGCTGGACGCCAGTGCTTTGCTATGAAACTATGTGATTGGGCATGATAAATTGACACTTAAAGCCTGAAACTCAATGTAGAATATGTAACTCCGTAGCATCACAGTGTGTTAATATAAGACAACTGGCAGTTGGAACAGAGAGAGGGGGGGAGTAGAATGTGCCAGCCCGCTGGCCAAATGAGTCACGCGCTGGCCACACCCACACCCGGTTTAGTGAAGGGGTAGCATCAGAGTGTGTAAATATAAGGCAACTGGCAAACGGGGTAACGTTCAGGTGGGGAGGGGGAGTAGAACATCTAACTCCTTAACATCAGAACATGTGAATATAATACTATATGTAAAATACTAATGCTCTGATGGTCATTTGGAAAAATCCTTTCTTAGTGAGCATCTAGAAGCCAAGAGGAACATACATATCAAATTTCAAGTTTGTAGGCTTTACCATTCTGGAGATTTCGTGATGTGTGAGTGGTATTTGGCTAGATAGATAGATGATAGATAGATAGATAGATAGATAGATAGATAGATAGATAGATAGATAGATAGATAGATAGA
>JANHFK010010057.1:0-15471 GCA_036250565.1 Sibynophis collaris | reverse complement strand
TCAGGGAGAGATGAGTTTAGCCATGTTTCACAGACAAATATAATGTCAAATGCAGCAGTGTTTAATAAGAGGAGGAAGTTCCTAGATCCACACATTGATTAGTTTTGCATGTTTTATTATGCTGTGGTTGGCTCTTCTATGGTTTATTGAATAAATCACAATAGAAGAGATTACATATTTCACCAAACCCAGTGATGAGTTACAAATAGTAATCATGTGCTCAACTTAATATGCTAATCCGAAACCAAATCATGTTTTCGCACAAACTGATCAGTATGATCCTCCATTACTAATCCTCCCATGTTGCAGGTAGTCCACGACATACAACAGTTCAATTAGTGACTGTTCGAAATTACAATGGCACTGAAAAAAGTGACTTATGACAATTTTTCAACTTACAATCATTGCAGCATCCCCATGGTCATGTGATCAAAATTCAGATGCTTGGCAGCTGACTCATATTTATGACAGTTGCAGTGCCCCGGGGTCTTGTGAATACCTTTTGTGTCCTTTTGACAAGATAAATCAATGGGAAAGCCAGATTCACTTAACGAACATGTTACTAACTTAATGGCAGTGATCCACTTAACAACTGTGGCAAGAAAGGTCGTAAAATGGGGCAAAACTCACTAAACAAATATCTTGCTTAGCAACAGAAATATGGTCGCAAATTGAGGACTACCTGTATTTTTGGAGTGAGTGCATAATGGAGTGAGTGAATAACCTGTATAATGGAGTGAGTGCTCCATTGCTGGAGGTTTTTAAGAGATTAGACAGCCATTGTCTGGAATTTTATAGGGTCTGCTGCTTGAGCAAGGGGGTTGGACTATAAGACCTCCAAGGTCCCTTCCAACTCTGTTATTCTGATATCTGTTATTTTCCTCCTGTTGTAGATGAGCCATTAAAAACAGAAAGGCAGAATAGCTGACTGATGGGAGTGGTACTATTCTTGCCTCACCAGACTGAGTATGGTTTAGGAAGCAAACAGCCATAAACTGAGTTCAGCCTAAAGTAAAATGATCAACCCTCGACCTGAATCTTAAATATTCTTTAAACTGTATCTCTTAGATTATGGTACTTAATTCCACCCCAACCGTTTGTGGTACCCCATACCCCACTAAAGCCACAGGAACAATAAGGAGTCTATTTATTAGGGGTAGAAATAGCTTTAATGTTGCCTTCAGAAAATATCACAATATGTTGAAGAAACCAAAATGATCCTAAATTTGACAGGAACCATTAGTGATTTCAGGTGACTTATATTGTATTCTGGCATAACCCAGCCATCACTGAGGGGATATAAACCCTTTCTTCATTACTATTTTGTCAATACAGTCAGGGTTAGATAAATATAGAGGAGACACTGTAGTCAATATGACCAAAGGCCTGTTTCACGTAACACTCTGCTCACCCAATGGGCAAGGAGATGCCAGTGGAAAGCCCACAAGCAGGACTTTAGCCCAACAGCCCTTTTCACCACAGACACTGCTATTAGTATAAAGTTCAGCTGACAAGACATTTATCTCTGTTTGCATTTAAAGATCTCTCTCTTTCTCTCTCAGAGTCACTCTATAGCCTGTGGTCAAAATTCAGTATTTTACAAAAATGTGAACTCCACAAACTTGCTAACCAGAGCAATGATGGCTTAAAAAATGCCCTTTTCTTTTATTCAGTTCATTGTTTGCTTTTTGAACACAGAATTTTAGAGAATCTCTATACTTTTATGACATATTCAGAGCTAAGGATATGGATTTAGGAATAGGATGATTCCCACCATCCCCTCAGAGCCTTGCAGATAAGATTTGTGTTTATATTTTAGCCTCAAGGAAGGAAGAGATAAAATTAACTGTGTTTATCAAATGGCTCATCCAAAAGAAATCTAATCAAAATATGTGCCTCTCCCAGAAAGTAATTAGCTACAACTTTGCTTTTCGAATAGGGAAGTGCAGCAGTCTATAAAAGTCTATTATATTATGTGTATCCATCGGTTGGGTGTGCATGCTAGGCAGGTTGTGCTTTCTCAAAATATAAATGTCATTCACCAAAACTCTTGATTCTTAAGGTACGGTACTTTTTTTCTGTGCCTAATGTGTGACTTGTAACCTTTTCCACCTAACTGCAGCAGAGGGATTTGGTTGTCATGCCAACGTTTGAATAGATGGGAACCTTATCCTGTGCAAGCATTCATAGATGTCCCCTGGTAATCCAAAGGCCATATCTGACCTTATAACGAATGTTTTTTGGATAGGCCTGCAGAGGCCGGTAAATTTTGCTTATAGCTGTCTTATAATATGGTTCCTTCTGTAAAATGGCAACATAATCCCCACTGCAGCTTTAACCAGTCTGAATATTTTAGAATCATGATTGGAGTCTGATTTGTCTGTAAAAGTTAATTTAACTGCAGATTAAATTAAATTCTTCTTTCCTCCTCTTTATCTTCCTTGGATCAAGATGATTGACCTAAGTCAAAAATAAGCATTCTAATGTTCTCTAGATACTTTCCCCAAACCTTGGGTGTGCCTCAGTGGTACTAGTAAAGTGTAATTTTTAAGATGGACTTACAGGTTTATGGAAATTTATAATACAGAAAACATCATATTGCTTATTTGGTCTATGCATGATGTACATTTTATAATTTCTCCTTTTCCTTCTCAGGTTTCAAGGGAATCATGAAATAGATATTGATATATATTTATTCACAATACTGTTTCGGGTTGGCTGTTAAAAGTATATATAGTGAACTTTCATCACAACAGGATTTGTTTTATCATGTTGCCATAGTGAAAAGGCAGGAATTGCTATATGTGACATTTGAACTCAGTAACTGGATTCAGAAAAATAGGATGCCCCATTCGAGTTCAGTATCAGTGGTACAACCTTGTTTTCTTTAGGATAAGAAGGCAATTTTTTCATGTATCGATGACATTTCATGGTTTTAGTCCTAGTTCTATCAGTTTCCTTGATCCTGTCAAGCAGCCTTCCCCAATCTGAGGCTGTGAAGTTATGTTGGACTTCAATGGCCACAACATCCATGGTGGGGAATTATGGCATTTTAATGATCTGTGGACTTCAGCTTCCAGAATTCCTGAGCCAGGTGGCTCAGGAATTCTGGGAGTTGAAGTCCATAAGTCATAAAGGGAACATAATTCCTCACCTCTACCTTAAACATTTATAGAGAACAGCAGGTGAATGAAGACTGCTGTGGGAAGTTCCATTTATGTTCAAATGAAATCCTGTTTCAGCTAAAAGTGAAGACATGGATATGTAGGAGACAGGCCCAGTATCTATCATTCTGTCCCCTTGCACAGTTTGAGCCTACCTGCATTTCAGAAGCACCCCTAATCTTCAGAATAAATATTAATAGAATATTGCATTGGATGTATTGGGAACTCATCAAATTTGCAGATGACACTAAACTAGCAGGAATAGCCAACACCCCAGAAGATAGGTTCAAGATCCAGAAGGATCTCAGGTTTGAACACTGTGCCCTATCCAACAAAATTAAATTCAATGTGAATAAAAGTAAAATTTTACACTTAGGCAAGAAAAAACATTTGTACAGGAATAGACTGGGTGAAACTTGACAGTATACTTGAAGTTTCTTTATCATGTGATTAAGAAATGTAGACAATGAATGCTGATTGATCCTTTGCATGTATTTTTCTCAGATACATGTAGAGCATTTAATATTCTATGCCAGTGACGGCGAACCTTTTTGGCACAGTGCCAAAACCAGAGTGCCACAAATCCGATGACCAGTTGGCCAGTGCGCATGCATGCCTCAGAAACCCAACAAACAGCTGGCTGAGCTGGGGCGATGGTGCGCGTGCCCACAGAGAGGTCTCTACATGCCATCTCTGGCACGTGTGCCATAGGTTCGGCATCACGTTTCTATGCTATGTAATAAAATGAGTAATGCAATGGTTAAAATAATAACGTCTAAAATAAAACAGTATAGAGGAAATAGTAGGAATGTCATCCACTGGAATATACGTTGGCAGATTATTCAAAATGATTCATTTTTAATTGAATAAAACAGTTTTTGTGAAATAATCTATTTTTTTCATTGTTAGATGAAACTGAATGCATTGCAATTGGTGGCAAAGAAGATTTAGAGGATATACTTAGGTGGAAAGCCAGCTAAATTTATTTCTTTATTTCTGTTAGCAAGAACTAAAATAGGAAACTCCTGACTCACCCAAATACAGTTGAGCTCATTGCCATCTACCGGTGGTGACTAAATGATACCATGGCACTATCAGCAACAAAGGCATAATTTTAGAAAAAACATGCCGTCTTGGGTAAAAATGGTTTTAGAATTATTCTGAGAATGCAGAATGTTCTTCTGCAGCATTTGTAGGTAGAGTCTTGATCAGAGTGGCATATAGATCTGAATAAATAAGCGTATATAGATCTGAACGAATAAATAAGCACAAGAATTGGAACTGTCTATGTGCCATTTGGCCGGGCTAGTTGGAGTTGGTCTCAAACTTGGGAAGGTAACAGGTTTGAGAAAGCTGGGTTGAATAGTTACATAAGTTTTTATAGTAAAGAATGGGGTATTCTTTTGGGAAATGGCTCTCAAATGCTGTATGCTGTACTGTTGTTCAAAGAGAATGAATATTATGAAATGTAGCCTAATCCTAAATCTTGTAGTTAGGTCACTGTTAGTCTTTCAGTAGAACTTTGACTAATTCACCATTTTACTCTCTTTTTTTTTCCTATTATGACCTGCAAGTTTGAGAGTGTCAGTTCCTACATCTTTCTTACTTCCTCAAAAAAATCATTTGGTGCATGCATATAAAGAGGAAGTGAGTATTTTGTAAGAATATTTTGTTAACATATGTCACATTGAATATTAAGAGTCAACATTCATTTCTGATGACATATTTAATAGATGAGGGCTCATTTTACCAGTTGCATATATATACTAAGAGTCTTATGAGTCCTTTAGGTTAATAAGAAAGAGCTTAGAAGTCTTAATAAGCCACTCACTACCATAATAAAGGAGTATTCATTTCTGCCTTTGACTTACCGGTAGATGTGTAATCATAAGTCCAGTACTGCTCTTTAGTGCTGCCTTGTCATTTTCCTGAACAGGATTTGGGCCACATTACTAAGCCTTTGGCCAATAGTGTATTTCTCTGTTGTATGAAAGAAGATCTAACAAGACTTGCTAGAAGATAAGGATACTTGTTGTTTGTGTTAGGCCTCCTGCTTATTTAATAACCTGCCCGGGTTATTGATCTTTAATATGCGAACAAGAGAAGTTTTACTAATGATAGGTAGCTATACTGCTAAAGCATCATCACATTTTGCCAACTTGAGCATGCCAAAATTATCTGGCTGTTTTCATCTTAACAGTGGGCCCTTGTTAGTCTAAGACTAGCATTATTGTGGTAGTACATCAATTATGAACTTTGGCTTTGGGCTCTTCCTCATGACTTCATTAAGGCCTTGAAGGGACAGAGAAATAGAAAAACATATTTTGCTGAACTCTATTCTGCTTTAATAATGAAACCAGGGGGTGGTGATGTTCCTACAGTTTTAATGGTGGATTTTCCTTGTTTCATTCACTCTGCCACTGTAAGGTTGGCAGGAGAAACATCCATCGGTCATTTATTTTAATGTGGGGTAGGTTGTGTCAGATGGTTAAAGATTTGGGGGGGGGGTTGTCCTTTGTCAAACCTTGCTTTGTCTTTGTGTAAGTGTTAAGAGCAGGGCAGTAGTGGATTCCTACCGGTCTGTCCGGTTCTTTGAACCAGTAGTAAATGCAGGGGTAGGCTCCACTCACCCAGCCATCATCATGGGCACTCTGCGCCTGCGCAAAAGCGCAGCGCGTGAGAGCGCATTCCCGTTGCGAGCCGGTAGCGAAGGTAAGTAGAACTCCCCCCCCTGGAGCAGGGGTGAAATCTACTTACCTTCCTTACCGGTTTGGAAGTACATGCTCTGCACGCTCGCGAACTACTGTCGTGCCTGATGTGCAGCCTTAACGACGTTTGGGTGGGTGGGCGGAGCCTCACGCTGCCACTGCTATCGGTTCACCAAACCACGCCATGGCGGCACTACCAGCACGCACGAGCCAGACAGAACCGGCAGGATTTCACCACAGGTTAAGAGGAAGCTGGAATGGTCTTTTTTTTTTTTTAAGTGTTAAAACAGCAGTAGTTAACTATTACTTAAAACTATTTGGAACAGGTAAAATCTAATTAAGGGATACTTTTCAGCCTGCTGCTGGGTTACACATTTTATAAAGTAAACAGTTAATGTTTCATTCCCTGTGAAGAAGTTTGAATATATTTTGAGATCTACTGGAGTTCTAATTGTCAGACTTGTAGTTCCTCTAGTCTAGGCTGAAGTTTACTTAGCTGAAGTGAATTTACTTTCTCTTGGCTTGCCCTTGAAGGGGGCACCTGAACACATTAAGAGCCTCCAGTACTGTATCTGAAGGGAGCAAGTTCTAGTACAGAATCTCTGTCTGCAATTGGTGGTTTAAATCTCTGGTTCATATGCAAGCCATATGACCTCACCCACAAAGACCCCCTGTGGTAGGCAGAGATCAAATGCTCTGAAACTGCAGCAGTGACTCTTTCGGCAAATTCTGGGCTGCAGCTTTCTCCAAAGATGAAACTACAAACAATTGTCTGGGGTAGGATTTACTCTTTGCTTCTGTCATGATTAGTATATTGAGGTTTATGGTTCCTATGGTTGGGCTGAGACCACCCAGAACCAGCAGGTCAATTGCAATCCAGGCCTCATTCTTTTGCACTGGTGATTAAAACCTGGTGACCTACTAAAGAGATGCAGGGTCTAAATAATGGCAGACATCTGTCAAGAGCTGGTTTCACACTGTTTGTACAGAAGCAAAAAAAAAAAAGAGCCTGCAGTTTAGGCAAGCTATTCACAATATAGCATGCATTGCTGTCTGTCTGTCTGGCTGGCTGGCTGGCTGGCTTGCTTGCTTGCTTGCTTGCTTTCTCCCCCCCCCTCCCCTTCCTTCCCTTCCCTTCCCTTCCCTAAACCAAAAATAGTAATCCAATCAGTGCACCAGATTTGCCCTTCTGACATCTGTTTATAGTTACCTGTTTAGTATGAAGCAGGCAGAGTTTAAATCTCCAGCCGTAAACATTGAAACAGCAACCCCCTCTCTCTGGCCATATGTGCTCTTTCCCAAGTACCAAGAATCTAGAAATAATTGTTATCTACTGAGATTGTATGTTCATGCTGTTATTTTGCCAGAAGGTGTGGGTTTGGAGAAATATGGCTTCAATTAAGAACTCCCTCCTACTTTTTCTTAACACTGCAGCATCAAATTCCACTTTTCCTCCAGCATGTAGCCCTTTTGGGCCTTGGCTGCACTTTTTCACTTGTGCCGTAATGCATCTTGCCCTGTTTTGACACTTTCCAATTTCAGGTGAGTTGGAACTGCAGCTCCCAGAATTATGAGCTTGGCTATGTTGGGTGGGAATTCTGGGAATTGCAGTCCCTACAGAGCTGGAGGGACCAGCATAATAATGTGCTTATGGCAAAACTGTGTAATAGATCCTGAGCTATATGCATCAAATCTCATATTGTTTCATGTTTTTTTCTGAAAATTATTTAAAGAATTAGAGTCCAAATGCAACACCAGATTTAGAGGCTTTACCTATACATACTATAGAACAATATTTCTCAACCTTGGCAACTTTAAGATTTTAGATTTCAACCCCCAGAATTCCCCAGCCAGCATGAAGTCGACACATTTTGAAGTTGCTATGGTTAAGAAACACTGTCTTAGATAAACAGTGCCAATGGATTCCTGCAAAATGTGATGTTAAAGCAGCATATTAAAAATGGTATACCCAAGAACCAGAACTAAAAAAGATATACATTGAAAAGAAACTTATTAGACACCAGATCTGAATATTTATTATTTCTATTTTTTTTAATTTTTTAAAATCAACTTCTTTAGGGAGAGCCATTTCCTTCGACAGAAATAGAAAAAACAGTTTTCATTTTTGAAATGCACTTTCTTTGTTTTTGTCCTCAGTACTTCCACAAAACTGCTGTAACAACTGCCTCTGATTCAGCTATACTGTATTGTAGGATGAAACCAGAAATCACGAAAAATATCTATCTCAAGAGTCCTATTTCTAGAAGTAACATCCATGTACTCATGTACTCCCACTCACTGTTTCCTGTCTTTTGGTCAGTTACTTATCATAAAGCAACCTGTTTTGTTAACCAACAATTACTATTTTTTTAAAAAAATTATATTTATTACTTTTTAATTAAAAGAGGGGCATAAAAATAGTCCAATCTTTATGCAAGGTAATACTAGTTTTATTGTTCTGTTAGCTGGTTCTACTAATACTAGGAGCAATATTTCAGATTTTGGATATTCTTTTTTACTGATGAAAGTACCTGTCATTTTAAATCTATTTCTGGGTTAGAAATTGAATCTAACCAATACTATTAATGAGAAAGCAGATATATCATCTGTGGGGTACCTATGATATCCAACTTTTCCGGGTGTTTTTTAATTCCTTAGAATCTTGCAGTCATGCCACCAACAACAATTTAGTTTCTTGATGGAAAAAGAATAAGTACATTAAGCTCTGAAAAAGGCTTAGCATAACTTAAATGGCCCAAACCCATCCAGAATAGCTGTAGCTCCACCTACTTACTTACATGGCATCAAGATATCTGGGAAGAATGTTGAACTCTGTTCTAGCCAGAGTTGTAATGTTTGACTCAACTTTCTTTTTTATTCTGGAGACCACAATATTCCATAAATGGTTGCAAGTATTCATGTGTTTGTGTTTTAGTGTGCTGAAGTAATGTGATTAAGCCTGCTTTATCACCTAAGCTTATATTTACTTTCACAGATGGACTGTTTATTCTTTTTTAAGCTGGATATCATTAAGCCATATTCATTTATTATGCTTTGGGAAAGGGAGGGGGCTAAATCAGTGTTGAGTGACCCATCAGCTAGCTTTGTGCCTAAGGCAGGACTAGAATTCACAATCTCCTAGTCTCTTACTTGTTCCTTTACCATATTAGACATCTATTAGATATTAAGCCATTTATTAAAAGTATTTGTTGCCACTTGGCAAAATGGCAGGTACTGAAAATTGGTTGAATCCTTTGGTTCAAGGTCCAATTTTTATTTGTTAAATTTATATTTTGCCTTTTATTCTGGAATTCATGGCAATATACAATAGATTCCTTTCTTCCATTTTTCTCAACAATAATCTTGTGAAATAGTGGCTGACCTGAAGTCATACAATGAGCTTCCATGGCTGAGGTGACTAGAATCTGGGTCTCCATTTCTAGTCCAAAATTTTAATCTCTGTGTCAAAAATAATTCAATAAAATATTAAAATAAAATAAAAAATACCTAAAATGTCAAATTAACTTTAAACATTGTAACAGACACACATATCCCATCTTTTTTTATTGTGCACCAAAAGTTAGGGACAGTGAACCAACTTTCACAAAGACTTTCATAATCAGATGTGGGTAAAGACTTGTGTCATCTATTTCTAACCAGTCTTGCCATTCTGAGTAGTAGAATATACAAGAGCCTCAGATGGATATTCAGGATTATGAATAGTTTTATATACAGGAGAAAGGAATTCCAATGTGCATGTATTTTCTATGTATACATGCACTACATCAAGAAACTGATACCAAACCTCGTTAGTCAAATGGAGAAGCTGTATGTTAGAGATCTGATTGTTGGGGTTGGAATTTGAAATACTTATTTCAGGATGAAAATAATAGATTCACACAAGGAAACAGAACATGGTTAAGTAATGTGGAATTGAGATTAATGTCAAAGCTGTGAAAATTTCTAGATTCTAGAAGAAAAGCACTAAGATCTTAGTGAGTTAAATGAGGAAATTCAACAGGACTGCCTGCAGTTCCAAAACTGCCTTAAGATTTATTGGTTTTTCTACTGTTTAATTTATATGTTTTTCTACTGTTTAATTTAAAAGCTGGCCTTGTGGCTAATTAAGTCTTGATGGCAATGTAAATCTATTATTATTTTGCTGAGCTACTGAGTGATATGGGCTGCTAGTGTGACAGAATTGTAAGGACCTGGCTTTTGATTTGCATGATCTAAAATGCCTACACAGTTGCCCTCAGCCAACTTTCAGCACCTGCCATTTTGCCATGTGACAACAATTGCTTTCCCTTCCTTTGTCTCCTTCCCCTTCAGCTAAACGTTGCATATCTTTCCTTCAGAAGCATACTGCTCTGTTTTCAGCAGTCCTGGACTTGTCAAGAAAATGATTGGGTTAGAGGATAAAGAACTTTATACTAGTGGAAAGAGTTGTCTTAGAAGTAATTGGTATTTATTCACGGTTTCATCATTATTCAGTTTCTTTATGCTGATTTCATTTTGCCTTGGGTCCACATTCCAATGTTAAGATAATTATTTGTTCCTTTCCAAATTATGTCATTCTAACTAACATGAAGTGAATGTTGTATAGAAGATTTCTGACCTTACTGATAGAGATCCGCTGTGAGCTATTTCCCTCCTCAGCTGCTGCCCCAAACATCTGGCTTCCTTCAAAAAGAGAAAACTCAAGCAATTTTTCCCCATGCTGGTAGTTTGTTTTGGTTGTAGGCATGATAACAGGAATGGTAGCAACATCTTTCAGTTCTTAGGTTTTCTTCTTTAGCTTTGTATGCTGGGTTCACAAATTATATGAAACTTGCCTTTCCTAAACTGGTAACCTCCAGATGTGTTGACTGAAGCATGGCCATTGTTGAGAATTTTTGGATTCAAAGTCTATACGACTGGAACACTTGCAGGTTGGGGGAAGTTACTTAAAGTCATAATATATTTTGTTTGATCTTGATTTAATGTGTTTTGTTAACATTGTAAGGCATAGTTAAAACTTGGTATGCTATATAAATCTGAATAAAAAAATAAAAAATATATTTAATACAAGGGTGAGCAAAGTCGTATGGGATGTAAAAAAGAGGCGGGGATAAAAATCACAATCTATACAAGTTGTGACGTAAGTTGTCAATAGTATCAGTATGAGCAGTGATATTGATTAAGATCTACAGAGTTGTTGATACTGATTGCTACGTAGCTTTGGGATTAATAAATGCTAGAGTGGAATGTGTGTTTAAAAGGAAAATCCTGTAGGGAAAGTATAGTTGGGAGTAAGGGTGACATCAGAAGATCATCATCCCCTATTGTGCTAAACTGTCAGTTGTGTATATATCATTTCTCAATATCATAAACTTTGATTTACAGAAAATAAAAGTTTTTGGAAATAACCTGAAAAAGGAATCGTATCATATCACTATATTTATCTAAGATTCATAGTAAGGAATGAAATCTAGTAGATTCTTTTTTTTTTCTTCTTACGTTGCAGAATCCTAACCTAAAGCAACCCTAAATTTTCATTACATTTTTAAAATCTTTCCTCCCAAAAGGTATCAGGTAGCAAGTGATGGTTAAATTCTTCACCTGAGACATTGAAAGCCTCACTTAGCTCAGTAAAAGAAGGCCAGGGGAAGGCTGACTACAGATACAGTATATGAGAGCAATTTAGTTTTCTGCTGCAGCCTTAATGTCCCTCTATAACCCTGAGCAAAATATATATGGTTAGACTTTAAAATAAAATAAAAATCCCAGAACAGAGTTCTCAGCTCTCTCTACATGAATATCCACTCCTGATATCTCTATTTCATCTCATGGGCTTTGTTTCTATGGACAACTGGCAGTCAGAAATCCCTGTTGGTTGATTTTTATTTTTATACTTAATCTACATCCTGTCTCTTGTATATGAATTCAAGAAGTATATATAAAACTCCTCTTATTTATCCTTCATAAAGAACCCAGTTGAGAACCACTGGCTTCCACTGAGCTTCCATAACCACAGTGGACTAAAACCTATTCCTGTTCCTAGACCAACTGCACATTGGAGTAATTTATCAGTCAATTATCCAGTAATTTTCAGTAATCTCAGTATCAGCAGATTCAGAACTACTTCCTGATGAGCTTTAGAGTAGACAGGATTGAGGTATAAGCTCAAAAGTATGCATTTATTTATATAGTCAAAAACCGGTATACAAATACACAGGTATATGCAACCTTCATGCATGTGTCTGATTTACTATAGTCTATGTAACTGCATGCAACTGAACAAACTCTTTACAACAGTCCTTGTTTTCCAAAAAGTAGTAGAGTTTCACTGTTCAATGTTCTGCCCCTGGTAAAAAGTGTGCAGAATCCAATTGAAGCAAAGCCCTTTTCAATGCAGAAGGCAGATGTTCACTGAGTGTGAAACTACATATACTTGAATTACATAAAATACTACATACGTTTTATTTACTCTATGTGTATGGGATTAAATGCCAATTGTGCCTAAATTTAGATATTTGGTTTGTGCCTAAATATTTAATTTAAATCATTTTCACTCCATCCCTTTTAGTCCTACAACTGGACTAACAAAACAACAAAACCCTGTAATAATTACAAGCAATGTTTGACTAACTTTATAATTAGAGTAATAAATAAAAAAGAAACCCTTGATGTTTCAATGTTGCAAAACTGGATTCAAATTGTAAAGCTTGGCTAAGTCAAAATAGTTTTACTTAGGGCCAAAACCACATTCACATTGCTGCCTGTTCGGTCTTTCTGCTTGGTAAGTGAGATGTCATGTCAAAAAAGACCTGTGATGAAGACTTTCTGTGATGAAGAAGGATTGGGGGAAGAGGGTCTAAGGATGGAGAAGTGCAGTAGATCTGATTTACTACATTTTAAAATAAACGTTGCCCATTAACCTCTCAAATATAGCTCTACTTCTTTAAGACCACCATAATCTAAAGTTTAACAATATTTGTATGCACTGTACCATAACTCTCTGGGAATTATGGGCTCTGTTTCCAAACCTCAGGAAATCCAGACAAAGCTTCATTGAATATCCAAGGATAGCAGCAAGTTTGCTTAAGAGAAGGCAGTTGTACTGCCCATAGTATTTCTTCTGCTTCAGTTAAGTAAGAGCAGAAAGTGAAAAACCAAACCTTATTGAAGTGAGCTAGAGGGGACTCTTCAAAAAAAGAATACATAATTCAGGGATCAAGTTTCAAGTTCATAAATAGTATTTCAAGTTCATGAATTTTCACATTTTCAGTTTATGAATAGAATTTAATGAACAGTATTTTTATTTTCTCTTTCCTTTTTTAAAGTAAATTGTTTGAAAGAAAAGAAAGAAAGAAAAGCTTTACATGTGACATACACTTCAGAAATAATTCTATTCCAAGTACACCCAGTAGACTGAATTCTGGAATCGCAGTGATGGAACAAAACATTTGGAGTAAAAGCTGACAAAACTTTGTGTTTATGGAATGTTGTTGCTGGTAGGAAGTGAAGGAAAATGTAATATGAGGATGCCTTTGATAAAGCTATGAAGGATGGAATAACAAACAGGAGGCTGTCATTTCATTCACAGTGCCCTCTAGGCTTTTGTTATCAGACTGATGACAGAACTTGCATAGATTCAGACTACCATAACTAAATGGGAGAGAGAGAGAGAGAGAGAGACTTTCAGGGCAGGTTTTTAAGATGAAAAGAAAGCCTGTTCATGGCTGCCATTTGAGATATGTTAAAATATAGCAGGAGTATTATATAGTTCTAAAAATAAACCCATAACTTACTATTTCTGAAACATATCCAAGGGCTCTGTGTTATTGAGGCTCACCCTAGCAAGGGTCCCAATGTTGACTCACCAGTAATATTCTGTCTGCTATACTGCTCTTCCTTCTTGCTCTCAATGTCTGCCCAGGCAAACAGAGATGAGAAGTAGAAATGAATCGGCATTTTCTCTTCACCTTCTGGTTCTCCTTCTTATTTAATGGTGGTGAAAGAGACTGGGGGGACCTTGTTCAAACTGTATTACACATACTTTTGAGTATATGTAGACATTGTGGCCACTGAATCCATTCAGAATTAGTTGTCAAATTATCACTTGTAATGAGAAAAAGTAAAAAAGATAAATGTACAAAGAATAATCATACAGTTTGTATTGAATCCATTTAAACTATGTTTACGTTTAAATTAAATCAAATGTATCTCTTTCCTTGTCCTACCAATACTACTACATCTTGGAAACAGCATGCCATTTGAAAGCCAAGCATGTTGTCAGCCCCTAAAAAGTTATACACTCTTCCTGAAAGGCAGTTATAATTATGTGGTATAAACAGACTTTCATCAGCATCATATGTCCCATGAAGTCTTATAGTATAATATTTTATTGAGTTGTATTCAACCAATCTATTCTGCTGGTTAGTAGAATACTTTCCAGCCCCCTTCCCCTTATTTATATTCACTTATTTGCACAATAAATCAGAATAGAATAGAGACAAGTATATGTATAGAAGAAAATGTAGGATCAAATGAATGTATAATGTGAAAAGGAGTCTCATTACGTTGTTTCAGTCTTTTAGGTGCTGTATTTTGTTCAAAGTACAGGAATGGCTGTGCTTTTATAGATGTAATCTTTGACTCTGGTTGCTTTAGAGAGCAGAGAATGTTGTGCTATTATTTCATGTGCTTCCAGGGTAAGAGGAACGTGTAATCCAGGCATTTTCTACAACTTAAACATGCACCCTTGACCACTTTCCCTACCTTGAAAAGCAACCACAATAATCGATGGACAAGCACACAGTTATCTTGGACATCTCCTGTTTTTTATTAGGTTTCCTGAAGTGATTTTCATAGTTGTTCCTGTCTTTGTTTCTTCACTTCAGTTCAAGAATCTTGTGTACCTTCATTTGTGTGCCCTTTTCAATAGTTTAAATAAATATTTGCATTTTGAGTCCTGGAGTCCATTCTTCTGTATCATGTTGCTGTCCAGATGCTTTTAACTGCAATGTCTCTCGTGTCTCCCAACATCCCCAATACAGAACATCTGGGTGGGAAAGGCTGTACTGGCCATTTACTGTGGCATACATTCAAACAGCTTACATTGATTGATTGATTATGTCCCATCAAATTGCAGTCAACTCTTAGCGACCATATAGATTTCATGATTTTCTCTCCCTCGCCCAGGCCTTCAGCTGTTTTAATGGTGCACTCATTGCTATTGTAACTGAGTCTATCCACCTTATTGCTATTTAACCTCTTCTCCTCTTTCCTTCTACCTTTCTCAGGATAGTAGCCTTCTCCAGAGTTTTTATAGATGTGGTCCAGGGGTGAAATTCGACTGGTTCAGACTGGCTCAGACGAACTGATAGGGATGATTTGAATCGGTTCACCAAACCACTAAAAACCACCCCTGGTTAGCCCCACCCATGCCCGCCTGCTCACCTGGTCACCTCTTCCGGCCACTCGCTTGCCCCTTCCGGCCACTTGACCCATTCAACATTAAATGCTGCAGCAGAGAGAATCCAAACTTTTCTCCCTCCTTTCACAGTGGAGCTGCTGAAGCCTGTCCCTTTAAGGTAGTCCCCGGGAGAGAGGGG
>JANHFK010010055.1:153299-166643 GCA_036250565.1 Sibynophis collaris | reverse complement strand
GGGGAGGAGAACAACTCTGGGGTCTTTGGTGCTTTCTGAGCTTGGTTGCTTTCTTGCAGACATCTCACTACCCAACTAGATACCATCATCAGTGCTAGGAGGGAACGGGGTCATCTAGTTACCCCACTGAGGACTACCCATATTATTTTGATTAAAGAAAAGAATGTAAGTACTTTTATTTCCATATGGAGACCACTTCTGAACTTTGTGCTTGAAGTGGAACAGAATGAAACTTTGATTTTGGGTTTTACCGTTTAGATTGATAGATCTTTATAGAAATGGCTTGTTCATATTATTATAAAAAAACAGAAAGTGGTGATTTGATGTTAATAGAAATAGTACTTAGACTTATATAGCGCTTTACAGCTCTCTCTAAGCGGTTTACAGAGTCAGCCTCTTGCCCCCCAACAATCTGGGTCCTCATTTAACCACCTCGGAAGGATGGAAGGCTGAGTCAACCTTGAGCCTGGCGAGATTTGAACTGCCAAATTGCAGTCAGCCGGCAGTCAGCAGAAGTAGCCTGCAGTACTGCACTCTAATCACTGTACCACCACAGCTCCTATATTATATTATTAACCATATCATATTATTTAAATCAACCCTTAGAACAAAGTATAAACCAGATTGATTATGTAAATTAGTCCATATGCTTGGCTCACCCCTGGGTTAGTGAATATTATGTTTGTCCACACCTTCAGATAATAGGGAGAGAGGAAACGTGGGCAACACAGCTTGGTTTTTCCTTCCCTATTAGGCATAAAGTCAGTGTATATGAGAAGCTGTTTTCTATGCACACAGTTCTATGTCATAAATTCATGCCTGAATATAAATATCAACATTGTCCTGACACAAAGATTCAAACTGATCACCTGTCTTAAGGTATTTTAAAGTGTGGAAGTTGTCCATGCCAAGGTGGGCTTGCTTTGCAATACAGTGGTTATAATAGTTGCTGGGAAAATGAAATGCACATTTCTGCCACATGATAACTCTCAAACGAGTTTGAAAGGAGTTTTGGACAATGAACTTTACTTTTATCAGTTCTTTGATAGAACATAATGTTTTGACAAAGTATTTAGAGTTATTGGATGGCCTCTCAATGTATTTATAGAAGAATCTATCTATCAAACACATTTTAAGGATATAAAAATAATTTAGAATATTTCTTTATGGGGGTAAGGAATCACTCAGATTCCATACCGTCAACTTAATTTTTTTTCATAGTCTATTCAGAAATCTCAGGATAGATTATTAAAACCATAGTTTTTAGAATTAACCATGTTTGACTGGATTCACACGTGCTAAAGTAAAACCAGCAATCCATATTATGGTTTTATATGATTCACTCTTCACTCTTAGCCATATTTTGGTTTCTATTCCCTGATTTGTTTTCTTCTGTTTTAGCATGTTTAGCATGTCCCAATTGTTGCAGTTTGCAAATGTCTAAAATGTGGTAAGTTAAACCATGGTTAATGGCTTAGTGTTGCATGACCACATCCAATTGTAATTTATTCAGTAAGCCATGACTAGCCACCATATATGAACTATTATTGTATTACAGAAGAACTATCACTGTTATTAAGAACTATTACAATGCAACCAGGTTAAAAAAAAGTTCTACTGATGGATTCCTATTTAATACTAATCTTATGCCATTTGAAATATTCAGTCTCTTTTGGATTGAAAAGATCTTGTGTGATCGCTAGTAGCATCATGTTTTATGTTAAGCCAAGATATTTTAAGTCATGATTTGTTCAACCATAAATTCGGTCAACCATAAATTACAAACATTTAGAATCTACTATGCAAGAAGAATCCTTCTTAGTCTGACAGGTAGACAATTAGATTAGCATTATTTTGAGGTCAGTGTGAATTTGTACAGATAGGGCTTACTGAATACTCTAGGCCAGGGCTGTCAAACTCCCAGCCCATGGGCCGGATGCATCACATGCTGGCCATGCCCACGCTGAGTTTAGCAAAAGGGGGGAAAGTCCCAATACGTCACGTGACATGAGTTTGACACCCCTGCTGTAGGCAGTGTGCAATTTTCAGGTTGTTTTACATGTATAAATTCTGTGGTTACAACCTTGGCATTTCTGGTTTATATGATTTTCAGATTTGCTTTACAATAAGTCATGAAAGAATTCTACCAGTCAGTATGTTTGATTGAATATGCATCTTGTTTGGCTGTTTTCTGCAACCCTGGAATTTCAAGGTTGCTTCACTGAATGCATGGCAATGATTCTCTTGGTTAATGCTTTATTATTTTCTTATTTTAATGTTTCTGTAGTTCATGTGTTTCAAACACACTGCAAATATTTTTCTCACTTAGCAATTGTAGGTAATTTTTTCATGACATATATCTTTGATAGCCAGTTTAAGAAGGCAGTTTTGTTTCCCCTTTCTTCTTTTCAGGAAAATTAAGAAGCCTGCAGGCAACTGTTTTGGTAGCCTGCATTACATTTAAGTTCCAAGCTGGCACATAAATTACATGTAATACAAATCTGTACTCTTGAGCAGAATTAGCAGATAAGCTACACACTGTGATAACAGTTGATTGGAAGTCTTTGCTTAGATTCTATGAAGCTCTTAGGATGAATGACTAAGAAACTACTAAAAAAAAACTGGTTCATGAAGGACTTTGCCAGACTACTAATGCAACTCAAGAGTAACTGTTTTTTAGCTCTTCCTCTTTAGTTATCCACCTTTCAATGTTGATAAAGCAACATTGTAGTGAAGAATTGATAGAATATTTGCTTTCTTCTATGAGATGCCGAAAGTAGATCTCTAGTTATATTTTAAGTTGTGGTCCCTGGATATGATACAATTGGATGAGTTGTATATTGGGCTGTATTTTTAGGCTTCCATAGAAGTATGGGAGAATGGACCCACTGCTTTTAATTTAGCACTGTCCTTTTTTTCTTGTAATTTGACTTTTCTTGGTTGGGTGATTGAGGATTTTTTTTTTATCTGGTTGTAGAATTTCTGTATTGGGTTGTTTTTCAATGGGATGTAAGTTTTTTTTCTCCAATCATTCTTTCACTTTTTCTTTATGTTATGTTCTGTCCACAATTATGGTTTAGCCTTGTCATAAAGAAAACAATACTCTAGTGAAGGCACTACAAAGAGGAAATTAATTGTCCCTCTCATTGACAGGTCAAGCTACTGCTTACAAATAATAACGTAAATCTACAATCATTAGCACTGATGTCAAGGATTCCCCCTCCACTCTCTAAAAGTTTATCACCCATTCCATACTCTACTTTGAAATGTCTTGTGCTTTGTAAAACTTTGTCTTTTGCTCTGAATAAATCCTCAGTAGAACATTAAAACCACTGGTAGCGAGGTCATGCACTGTGCCAGACATCTAACAATACTGAACACTGACTAATGTATTATTCATTGTTCCAAAGACATTTTGAGATTGTTTAAGTTGTCTTTTCATTAATTCTGAGTTTAGTCTTCACTAGAGTTTAGTTCTTCATTAAAGCAGATTTAAAGTTACCAGTCTCCTTTTCAGCAGACATGAAATATCAAACCATAGCTGAATCATGATTCATGATTTGAATAAACCGCACTGGCCATATTCAGACACTACTTATTTAGCACGTTTCAAAATCTCAGTTTAAATCAGATCTCCCTTTTGAAATAATTTATTTCATGCATTCACTTTTGCAGACATAACTATATTAATTTAGAGATGCAGTAACTATCATAATTTTAGGTTTAACATGCTGTGCTTTGTGGTTTACAATTTATGGTTCAGTATATTGGGTTAAGCCAGCCATTTGTAGTGTATGCAACTTATGATTTACAATACTTAAACTCATCCAGTGTTAATGTACTGTTTATAGGAACATCCATTTCAAAGTAACATTTTGCTAGCATTTTAAATAATAAATGGATATGCATTGATTTTGACCTCTTCCTCCAATCTAAAGCAATACAATACTTAGGTGTTCAATTTTTTTAAAACATGGAACTAAATTCAACATAAAGTAAAATGGTATTTTATTCACACAAAGGACTATTACTTTCTTCCACTGGAGATCTCTCTGGAGTTTTTATTTCAGTCCTCCAGCATAGATTCGGACAGTGTGCAAAAATACAAAGAATCTTATTATGCAGTCAGGAAAATTTGTATAACTGAATAATAATCAATGTTAATAAACAATCTCTGTAAATAGAAAACTGTTATCAGACAGATGATCAGGTTTTTCATGTAGGAATGAATATGCATTGTTGTCATGAAACTTTTCTTACTGTTATCATATTTGAAATTTACATATTGATGCACAAAAGATAAAATATTTTAGGCCAACTCTTTAAATTGCGTCAACGACCTACAATCTTCCCACTATGAAAGTTGTTCCTCAACACAAATGCCAGGAGGGGATCTACTTGGCATTTCTGATGTCGAGAATTCTGAGCACGATTCCTTTTTAATACACCCGTAGATATTGTTTTAATTATGGATACATGCCATCACATTATTGTCAATTCTTAGCAGCCACATAGATTTTCTCTATGGCATTTCAACTATAGTGCAAATAATTAAAAAGTATGGTTTATAGGTATGTAATTATATCATATTTCTACCTTTACAACTTATTTTTTTAATTGCTTTACTGCTATAAATAGTCGAGTTTTGCAACTGCAATGGATAAAAATGCAATAAATAATTTGAGACCTCAGTCCACTAGAATGGGGTTTACAGGTAAGTGAACAACATGGTCTTCCAGATGTATGGAAGTATGATTATTACTGAAGAAGGTCCAGTAGAAATGATCGGTGCAGTTCAGGGCCTTGTGTTGCCCACCTCTTAAGATTTTCTGAGCAACCCTATGGGGGCAGAGATGTACTGTGAAAACAACAATTATCACCATGGAATGTCCCATGGGTTGCATGCAAAGACACAGGAATGTTTTGTAAAATAACTTTTCTATAGTTTAGTTAATTATATTAACAGAAATAACTGTTAACCATATGGCTAAATAAATGAAACTTTTTTTCTACTGCCTTTCCTGAAGGCAAATAGTTAAAGATGATAAAAAAGAGCCAACCAAACTTTATATTGAGAAGCAGGAAGTATCAATTGCCTGTTTCTTGTCCTCTATAAGATTCAGCTCTTGCCTCACTGTGTTAATTTGTCTTATTACTAGCTCTTTATCATACAGATAATGTAAAATTATTACCAACCAGCATTTTCTTCCTTACTCCATTGCCCTTCTTGATCTTATTATTTTAATCATGCTGCCGGATATAAGGTTCAGAAATTAAAAAAAACAAACTATTTTGTAAATCTTCAGTAGTCTATTGCCTAACAGGGATTGTGATTCTCCTTTTTTCTGCCAGAAAACATAGCTATTATTTCTGAAGTGTTTGTTACATACTTGTTTTGTGATTGTGTCTCTATTGATTAAATAGTCGTAACAGCTGTCTTATCATCTAATATGTTTAGAAATAAACTGGGAAGTGCAGACTTCAAAAACACATTAAAAATTATAATGCTTTTTATTCATGAATTAAAAGGTTCAAATTAACATCTTATATTGAGCCAATCTTTTTATGTATCTTAACAAAAGAAAAAAAAATCCATTTTCAACCTCAAAGCCATATATAGAACTGAATATATCACTGAAATTTTTCAAAAAAATAAAAATAAGGGGGAAAAAGCAGTGTTTTTCTGTGGTTAATTTGGATGTTACTGTGGATCAAAAAAGAGGAAATATCATATGATGCTATGAATTCTTTATTAAAAAAGAATAAACAGATTTTTTAAATTAAATATTTTTAGAAACAAGGAATTTTTCAATAGAAGAAATATACTGCAATGTTCTCCCTTTACGTGAACATCTGTTTATAAAAGAATAACCAGATTTTCCCAGAGCTGTTTGCTTCACTTCAGGAGAAAAAAAAGCTGGCTAAAGAATAAAACAGGAACTTACCTGGTTCAATAGTGCCCTTGATCAAAGTTACATGTTCTTTTTTAAAAATTGAACTGTAGCAGGTTTTTTCTTCTAAAAACAGGATCATCTTCAAACTTGTTATGAATAGATATGCAAACTTGTTCTTCTAATTTTCTCAGGGTTAATTTTGTGCTTCCACTTTTGTTTCTACTATTCATTGCTGAGATCCCGTAAATCTTCTTAGGTGATTTATCTTGAACAATTTGGAATCAACTAGAAATAGCTATCTTATTGCTCAGTTCCAAATGACTGAGTAATTTCCAGTTTCTTAATATGCTTCACTGTAGAAAAATGAGCAGCTAATGCTGTGGGCTATGAAGTCAGGCTCAGTTCTTGTTTACCTTGCTACACAAGGAATGAAGTTTGAATTGAATCTCTAGACTGTCCAGCCTAGAACTATGTCTACTGAGTTGGTAGTCATGAACCCATGTAATGGATTTTAGGTTGCTAATTGCACGTTTTCCATTAGAACATTATTTGCTAAAGCAACTAATTCTGAAGTGAATTTGAAACTATAAATGCACCCAGAGGATCAGGTATCCAGTCCAACACTGACAGAAAGAACTGACTTGGAAATCGACAACATACAAAAAAAAAAAAAATACCCTATTTTTCTTATGACACATTACAAACTGCCATAAACAAAATCTTTATAAAAGTTTTCTGATAGAAAAATTGGTATTATTAAATTATTAAAATTAAATTATTAAAATTGATACTTGTTCACTAAGCACTGCTGGCACCTTAGACAGGCTCCTCTGTATGGAAACTTTCAGCGAATTCCATCTCTCCTCTAAACTTGCCCTATTCTGTCTGATAAGAGCCGGCTAAATAAAATTGCATCTGTTACTGACACAAGTACTCTCCATTTATTTTTCCATATTTAATCGCTCACTAACCACACTCACTGACTTTATCATTTCTACATTAAAAGCAATGCTTTGTTGTGCAACTGTTGATCTTTTAAAGTTGTTATGACTGTAATTACACAAAACCATCTGAAAGCAGATATTGCAAATATGTAGGATACAGACTTTTCCTACTTGTAGTAGTTTAACAATAGTTTTAGTAATCTGATACGTACAGTTGGTTTCCAGGGGCAAGAAAACACAATACATTTATTTCTCGAGAAGATAATTTCAACCAATAAAATTCAGAACCTTTATCAAGATCAATTCTTCCAAGCTACAGGAGTAATAACCAAAATTGGTAGCCTAAAGAAAAATTACTTTTGCCACCTATTTCTGGCTAGAATCCCATCTAGGCCTTGCATCAGCCTTGATTTTGTGTGTGTGTGTGTGTGTGTGTGTGTGTGCGTGCGCGCGCGCGCATGAAATCTCTACCAGATTATCTCTGAGGCATGACTATTCTTGATTGAAGATATGGGTACCATTTTAAGCTGAAGTGGATAAAATTTGTAATATACTATTAATTTTGCTGAACTGAATAAATTTTCACAAATCCAATTAAAGATAGCCAACCAATTAAAAGTAGCCAGTTTTATTCTGATTAATATGTACTGCAAAGTTCACATAATTATCACCTTTTCAAAACAGCACGTAATTGAAATCTTTATCAAATGAAAGTTGTTGTTTTTTTCTTTTAGAAACATTTCAGTAGAAGCTGGAATCTTGAGTAGCCCAGTTAGGTGCCTTTTAAAAAAAAGTAAAAATAAAAATTAGAAAACAGTGTCTTTCATTCCTAATTAATGAAACAAATATAAGCACAGCTACAGAGCATGTTGACTTTGTGTATCAGAATATACCATATTTTTCCAAAAGGAAGGCAACTATGAATCCCATAAAAAGAAAGGTACAACATTCCTTTGCAATGTGCAGTTTTTGCTTTTTAAACTCAGGGCTCTTAATTCCACATATCTTCCTTATTTTGCTTACATCAGATTGATACAATTTATTTCAATTCTTCATCTAATCTTTCTGAAATATCTAGTTATGTGTCTTTGAATTACTGAGAATGATAATTGGACCAAATTTCTCCTTATAGATTTTCTTCTTTGCCTTCAATATTTTTTTAAAAAGACACAATATATTTCTGCTTACCTCAGCCCTGCTGCCTTGGTTTAGTTTTTTCTCAATATTCATAGCCAGCATCTGACTCCGGAATGACAAGCTTTTGGTTTTTTCAATCACTTGCTGATAAGGAGATACTGCATTGTTCCCCATAACCACATGTCCCTTAAAGAAATCCCATAAACATATTACAATACTTCACAAAGATATTACAAGCTCAATACTTAGAATGTCAATACTTAACATTCAAAACTGGAGGGCTTATAGATTTTCATGGGTAGAAATTAATACCTAAGCTATTCTACATAAATTCCATTGTATCTTAAATTTTCTAGTACTTATCATTAATTTTCTTTCAAATGTTCAAAGCATAGCCAGATGATTCCTCAATTTAAAAAAAAAATTGTGACAGGATCTAGATTGATAAATTTTAGCATTCACCCTCACCTTTGATTCCTTGTTCCTAAATGCATAAATTCCTTACTTTATTATTTTATCTTGTATCTGGTTTCCTTTGGAATTTAGACCACACATTCATTAAAAAAAAATCTGGGAACAGAATGGGAAGTCTTCACATGGCAATCAACTCCCATTTCTTCCCCCAAACCAAACATCCTAAAACTATATAGTCCAAGCATGGTCACTTTGTGGCCAAAGTTTAGCAACAACCCTTTTGAGATACATAGTTAGTGGCTAATTTATTTTATACAGACTAGTGTATTTTTACAAAAAAAGATATAAAGTACATAGTACTGTCTAAATCAGCCAAAGCCTTAACTACATATTCATCTTAGGATAGTACCATATACTAATGATCTCAGAATCAAATACACATAAAGACAGTAGAAACTACAAGAAGCTCTAGTAGCTAATGAGTTTTAAGAATTCACTTTAAGTCAGATTACAGTGTTTCATGGAACATACCAATTTTGAATCTATTTTGGCATCTAGCCTTGCATTTCGGATTAAGTTCACAATCCACCGCTCAGCTTCTTCAGGTGTCATATTTAATTTATCTGCCAACATACTGAGGAAAGAGAAATTTTAAAAAAATAGAATCGTGTTCTTTGTTTGATCTTTGTACTACTTCCTGGGTTGGAATCATCCTGATTTGTGCTGAACAACTAAATACTCTATTTTACAATTCCTACATTGTTGCCAGTTTATTTTGAATCTTCACCCAGCATCAACCAGAGAAAATGGAAACATGAAAAGGCAAAGTTCCCTTGTAGGGAACTTGAGTTCTCCAGAAAGCTTATATTATTTAAATATAATTTAGAATTTTTAAATGTAACATAAAGAGAAGTTATCTGTCAGATGTATCTTAAAAGAGTATTATTATTTGTTTGCAGATATTTAATGGGATACTTTAAAATATATAGTATAATCCTGTTGTTGTTTTTGCCAAGTAAACTATGAAAAATAAACAGCAACGTAGTCATAAAAACAAGCAATTATTATTTTCTAAGTCAGCAAGTGTGTCTTGTTGCCCATCCAATTTATTTTAAGGCAGTCCAATTTGGTCTATCCAATTTTTTTGAGAAACCAGGATAACTCATTGATCTCATAGTATACTCAGTGAAAACCAAATTAGATGTTATACTATAGACTATATACTTGTCACCCAGACTCCACTGGAGTTCTGCAGCTAATGTAAATACATATAAGCGTATTTTTATAAATATATAAGTATTTTAAATATATTCCTGAAGTAAAGGAATTTGTTTTAATGGGGTGACCAGACAGTTTTAGCCATTAGTCAAATAACACATAACTACAACAAATCTCACTGAACTTTATCCCATCTGCTGAATGTCCATCTTGCTTCTGGTGAAATAATTGCTCTAAGGAAGGTTTTGTATTAATTCAAGCAATAAAGCATTAGAAATCTCTTTCATGTGCTTTATCAGATCACTTGTTCTGAGACCTTTCAATTCAATTGTATAGAATGTGAAGGATGTGTGTTTTTGTTTTATTTTTTATATAGTTTTCTTATGTATGATGTACACTGAACATTGCATTTAATTTTGTTGTCCGAGGTGCAATGACAATAAAGTAAACTAAACTAAACTAAACCTAAGAATGTCAAAAGAAAACTTTTAACTACTGGGTCAGATTTAAAAAGATGTCACTTCATGATTAAATTTATTCCAATATCTTGTTCTTTGTAATATGAAACAGCATTTGTTGTCCTGCTAACATACTTTATGCAGATGACATTTCTGTGGCTTTCTAACAACTTCTTAGCATTTCATTTCATTTTCTATTAATTTGAAAATTATAAAGCTTATTTTTGTTAGCTTCCAGGCTTCAGTAAAGGTCTTTTTATCTGAAACACGGCCAATAGGCAACATTATAATCTCTACTCTAATTGTTTCCCACTGCAATCTCTACCTACCTTCAATTTAAGTGTTCCATATTGCCTTTCTGGCAATCTTAAAATACTTCATTTTACTAAATCTGTAATTTTGCTTCTGGTGAAATAATTGCTCTCTCATATCAAGGAAGTTTTTTTCTTCCTTGGTATTAGAGAACATAACTGGTTCCAAATGACCCATCTGGCCTTATGCCTAAGGCAGGACAAAAATTCAAGGTCTTCAGATTCTGTATGTTTAACCAACATAGCAAATTAGATCTTTTAATTCAATGCAGAATGGATTAATGAACACAAAATGGCACATTTGGTACAAAATCATCAGCCTCCCCAGTTTTTGCATATGATACATTTAAGCCTTTATATTGTTCACTTACCTATGAGTAAGTCATCCTTGTCCATATAGTTTTTGGACAAAAGATAGCACAGACCTGGATTAAGCAATCTGGTGCTTGTCATGTTTTGGGCATCAGGTCAGAGCAATCCACCCCATGTGGTCAATATAAAACGTTTGTGTGTATAGTCCAAAATATTTTTGGAATACCAGATTGCCTTCCCATAAAAATAATCAGAGTGTTGTCTGTGACAATCACAACTCAAAATAAATGCTGCAGGGACGGTAACATCTACTGATCTTATCTGTATACTTTCATTATAGCTATGATACTTGTGTTCAAAGATTGTTCTTGCTTTCACAATTTTCTCTTTTGCTATACAAGAATGCAAGATTCCACAATATTTGGTATCTGAGGGAAAATGCACTATTTCTGCCAGATAGCAATAAGCTACGTGGAATTTAAAGTTTAGATCACAAGTAGAAGAAAACATAAATTATAATTTTTTAAAACTACAATCATCTGATTATTTGACTATAGTAATTCTTCATTTTTGGTAGTTCACTTACTAATTAAGTATGTCCACAATATTTATCTGATTTTATAAATTAACATTTTTAATGTACTTCACATTCCCTTACTTTATGCTGATACATTGGTGTATCCGACAGAAAGTCTCAAACACAAAGAGTCGTGCATTCTCAATGAAATCTTCAAGACAGGCTACCAAAAAGAAGTCATTCACAAGAACCTGTTAAGACATAATATATTTTCAGACATGGACAGAGCAATGGAGGAAACCAAGGTTATATGGGCTACTTGCAAGCAAGCATCTTCTTTAAATGACAATGTGTCTCAAAGATGCAAAATCCAAAACTTAAAATGAATTCTATAAGGTAATCAAGCTATACTGCAACATGTTCTCCTTGACTTCTGGAAAAGGAGTCAGAAGCATTATACTACTGATCTTCAGAGATATCTATTCACATAGTCTTGGATAAACCAATGTAACACTATAAGCATATTGCATTATCCTCCAGTTTAAATAAAGACAGCTATTGACTTAGTTTCAGAATTTAACCACTTAAAACTTATGTGTTTTGTTACAGGATAAATTTTGTAAATCTTTTTTTTAAATTCCCCATTTCAATGATCTCAAATAGTTATTGTTATTTAATTGACATTTCCCACAACTCTTCAAATATGTATCTATATCTAGAGAAAATATAACTAGTGAATATTTACTGGCTTTTAAATGTTAATTTTAATTACTTTTTAAAATATTCTTACCAATTCACATTCTCTCAGCTTCTTTTGAGCTCCATCAAAGTCAACGTTCACATACAAACATTCTACAAATTCAGTAATTGGATCTTTGTAGGTGTAAGATTCCTGTATATTTTAAGAATAATGGTACAATATAGTAAGTACATATGTAAATACTCAGTATCCATATGATGCATAGCAAAACAAGTTTTAAAGTAATGCTAAGATAAAATGACCATTTGAAAAGTGACCTTAAATATGAATCAATATCCTTACAAACATTTATAGTGAGGTTTGCTATGAATTAAAAACATACAAAGGCTTGATTATCTGTATAGCTTTAATTAGTTGTGCTCTTTAAATTACACACCTTTCCTCAATTAAGATCACATATTTTTAATTATATTTCTTCTTCAAATATATTATTTATTCATTATTTCCATTTATATGGTTGCCCATCTCAAATTCATGATTCTGAGCAGCTAACAATGTTATCTTTATAAAGAGGTCCAATCTGAGGTTACAATTTCTAAGGCACCTTGGGGCTGCTTTATTTTTTCATGATTACCACACACGTTAAATGGCTTTCACCTTTTGGTTTAGTTCACCTGTCTGAAACATATGTACCTAAATGCATTTTCAAAGGACATGTATCAATGAAAATAGGTAAAACCAATGCATTACTTTTAATACAAATGTTGTAAATGTAAAGGTTGTTTAAGAATACACTGAAGATTTATTTGCCTAGAGCACAGAAACTCCAAATTTTATTTTCGGTTAGAATAACTTAAAACAAACCTTGAGCAACTCACAGTAATTGTAAAAATGTACTTATTCCTTACCTGCTGAATAACCTTGACTAAGTCTTTCAACACCTGTCTTCGTTTTCTAACATCTTTGTTTGTTATCACAGCTGTAGTCAGGTATCGAAGAATATGTGGGCACATTGTCTGAATTGCATTAATATATCTGAACCAACAGAATATTAGTCAGATAGCAAATATTTAGAATGCCATTATTCATTATGAATCTAGAAAAATCCCAACATTTATTTATGTATTTATGGTTATCAAACAAAGGCCATTTAGAGATTAAACAAGCGAGTAATTAACAGATTGATTCCCTGAAACAGATTTTTTTAATGTAATGATCAGAAAGTTGGTCTTCAAATTAAACTGAAAAATTTTCTATGGACCTAAAGGTTTATCCCATGATAATTAAAATGCAGCACACATAACAGTGATAGGAATAATTTTAAAGAATTTCCACTCAAAACCTTTAACAAACATCTTCAAAGTACAAGAGCCTACAAAACAAGCACTGGTTTTAAGCAACCTATGCCAAATTACACCGATGAATTATGGCAGAAAATA
>JANHFK010010046.1:0-14004 GCA_036250565.1 Sibynophis collaris | reverse complement strand
CTCCCCAGGCTCTAGAAAGCCTCTGGAGCCTAGGGAAAGCGAAAAACTGGCCTATCATGCCCACCATGCCATCATGTGCCAAAAGCGGAGAGAGCACTTGGGGGTCACGCTCACATGCATGGAGGGGTGGGGCACAGGGGACATTGAATTATGGGTAAGGGGATGTGCACGCACGACCCCCCCATGCTCCTCCTGCTTTTGGTACGCAATGGCAAAAAAGTTAGCCATCACTGTTTATAGGGTCTCCTGCCTGAGCAGAGTTGGACTAGAAGACCTCCAAGGTACCTTCCAACTCTGTTATTCTATCATTCTGCATTCTTTATGCACTTTAAGAAATACTGCCATTAAATTTTCATTCTACTATTAAAGGATGGGAAACTGCTTCTTCATCATCAAGGGATGGCTGAATGTTTCATATTATTATCAGTTGTCCTTCCATTCAATCCAGTATCCCCAGTCCAGTGTTTGATTTCTCTAAGCTTGTAAGAATTGTTAACAATGACAGCATGTAAATAATAATTTGCATCCTTGCCCCAATTGCTTTATCATCTCTATTCTTCCAATAACAATTGTACACTTCTTTTATTTTTGTATGTTATTTTATTATAGACTAATTATGTTGAACGACAGGATTTTTCAGTCCAGTTTTATTTATTGCAAATGCATTTCTAACTTAAAAATAGCTTCCTCAATATCAAAACTTCAATGTCATATAGAAGTATCTGATAAAATACCTTGTGATTGAAACTCTTAGTCATGTTTCTCTTGTCTCATATAGCTCAGGCTAATGAGTCCTGCAATCTATAGGGGAAGTGAATTGCTATGTAAAATGCTCTGCCAAAGGTAACGGATTAATAAATAAAATGCAAAGATTTGGAGTCCAAAGAGAAACATTTCTATCTTTATTTTATATTCTTGGTCTCTTGGTTTCTCAGTGTTATGGAAAACTGTCAATAACCTTTTCTAAACATAGCATGATACTGCACAGAAATCTTATAAATCACTCTACGGGTGATTGCTTACAATAATTTCCTTCCTGTTACTTTTTGGTGCTATCTACATAATAGTAATTGTTGAGTCTGCCGTGATAGTGTTACATCTAGCGTTATATTAAATGGTTTTTACTTTCACATGCAAATCTATTTCAACAATTACATGCAGGTTGGACTGCAGAAGAAAAGAAAGGGGTTTTTTTTCCCCACTAGAATTAAACTATCCAATTCAGGATTTCATAATATTGAAATTAAATTCTTATTTACTTTTTTTCCTCATTTGGGGAAATTCTTTATTCCATATTTTCCCATCCTTTCCTCCTTTTACTTTTTTGCGTGTTTGTATGGAAAGGAGGTTAATAAAAAAAGGGAGTGAAAGATAAAGAAAGAAAAAATATTTTATAAAATCATAGCAGCCAGGTAAAGGCATTATGCTTACTCTAATATATAAAGTAGCAAGAGAAAGAGTTAAGAAAGAGTTTCCATTATAGTGAAATGCTTTGCAATGCAGATACAATAACACGAAACATGGGATTATTCAAACAGATTCATTCAGCATTGAATAATGGTAAGGAAGACACATATATAGTCATATTTTTTTTAACAGAATCAATCAAAGAAGTGGTAAGAACTTATCTCCCTGCAGCACTTCTTTGAATGGTCACCTCATTATTACAGTAATGTCTCCTTATTTTACAGCTGAAGCAATAGAGCCTCATACTGGTTTCAGTCACATGCAACATATTTAAGGGAGACAAAGAAAAATATTTCCTGACTATTCATGCAGTTAATAAAATAAATACAATTTCTCATGTTTCCAACTGAAAACTATTAAAGAAAATTAAAATAATGCTTCTTTTTCTGAGCAATATATATCTCAAATAGACTATCAACATAACATTGTTTTATTCTCAGTCTTATTCTCTACGTTAAATTTCTTCACAGTAAAATTTTCTTAAAAGAAAACAACACACAATGCTTTTGAATGGTCAAACAAACTTACCTCAGACTAAGACATTCCTGGGTGATATTTAGTTGCTCTTAGTTTTCTTACTTCATTGAATACAATTGTTTGAGTTAAATTGAAATACATAAACATTTACATCAAACCTGAAATTGGTTCATTCCTCATAAAAATGCTTCTATTTTTCTTTCTTACTTTAACAAAGAAGAAAAATAATTATGTTCCTAATGCAGATACTATTAAAAGTGAAACAATCTTACAGGATAAGCAGATACTATTTTAGCATTCCACTTTCTTATAATGATAGTTGACTTGACTTATATCAATCTTGATAACTTTGACTTTAGCCAATGGGGAAAAAATGATGACTATGAATAACATCCTATATCCTTGAAGTGATATCAGTAGAAAAATAGGCAGAAGAAAAAAATAGAGATTTAATGATAAATATTAAGAGAAGTAAATGTTATTGAAAGAATTTCAGAAAAAAGTGCTAATTGCACAATGGAGTTTATAAAAAACAACCTTAGAATGACATTCAAAAATTGGAAAATTTAGTGGCTAGTGGCTTTTCGCGAAAGACCATGAAAGAAAAATCAAGACAATATCAGAATATGGCAGTGGCTTTTTTTAAAAAAGTATATTTTTTAAAAATAACAGTAAACATTATGTTCAAATATCATCAAGACAAAACTAGAAAAGACCGGTTGGGCTAGCAAATGCTTATTGTGCAGTTGTCTATAAAATCAAGGATGCAGCAAAAATATACAGACAAAATATACACAAAAAGTCATGATTATGTTGATATTATACTATTATTTATGTAAAAGATATAGATTCACAATCAGTGATAACTGGTAACTACTAGAAACATGAAATCATAGATAAAATTGAAAATGGAATGGAATTTTAACATTTAGACTGATCAACTTTGGAACATTCAAAAATAAACCAGACATTACTAACATGGCAAAGAACCGTGTTTGTTTTGTTTGTTTAATCATTAGATTTTTAACCTGGCACAATTCAACAGATTACTGATGGCTTACACATGCAATTGAGTGAAAATACAAAACTACAAATAATAGTATGGCCAGCACTAAAAAATAGAGAATAGAGTGCCAAATAAAGCAATAGACATTCCAAAATATAGTAATGTTGAAGACGAGAAATTGGAAAAGATTACAAAGCAGAGAGGTTTGCAAATGCAGAGCCACAAAAATGGGAAGAACTTGACAATGGTAGCAGCTGTTGGTGGCATAGTACAATGCTATGATAGCTTAGGAAGTATTTGGATTGCCTAATTTAGAATATTTTACAACAGCCATTGTACAAAGAGCAGCAGCCCTGTTAGATATCTAATACAGAATTAAATCTTATTTTTAAAATTCCCAAGCCTTTGGGTAGGGTTCAATCATGAAGAAGAAAAGCGGCCAACATTGGCTGTCATATGCAGTTAGTGGAATTGGAATAATAAAATGAAGTAAGGTTCACCTAAGTAATTTTAATATTATATTTGAGATTTCTTTTATTACACTACCAAATGAGAATGCTTGTCAAACATAATTTAATCTGAAATCCCTTGCAGCCTCCCTTGACATTAAAAATACAATAGGAATGTTAGTGAATCCTGTTATTCCCGGTAACTATAACCCACATCAGCTAAAGATTAATTCATTTTGTATTCTTATGTCAGGGAGCAGTCTTTCTTGAACCCATTGTGATAGTAGGGAGCAGTATTAAATGTTTTCTAAATAAATTTCTGACTATTGCAAGTAATGAGACTGAAACAGTTAAAAGTGCTAAGAAAAAAGTCGGTAAGGTAAATAAATGTGATGTTCCTCAATCTTAGCATAGACCCAGCTGTTCTGTAGCTTCCAGGACAAATGAAATCCCAGAGATTTTCAAGTTAGAGCCATTGTAAGCTGGGGATTGTATTGTCCTGTTAGCAAACTTGACAAACACTTTTAAATGAACACATACAGAAAGCTGTTGTTAGAGTGACAAGCTCTTGTAAAAGTGATTGGGTTATTTAAAGAATAACAGCTCTTTGTTCTACACATTTGTATTCAGCCTCTCTCTCTTTCTCTTTCTAGCAATACCAGCATGAGAGTTAATGGTCCGTCAGATGTCTTTCGAGGATGGGAAATGCTGATGCTGCACTGACTGTAGGGACATTAATAGGAGAATGACTCAATATTTAATAAAGATGAACCTTCATGCTTGGCCAGATTTTATGAGGCTATTATTTGAAAATTATTTAAATTACCACTCACCTTTTAGAATCTATTTCTCCCCCCAAGTGTGACTTATTATTGTTATTGTTTACAAACCTCTTTTTTTCTCATGTGTGGAAGAAACTATAATGCTATAAATCTGTTTTTCAATTTTGCTTTAGGACAGCTGTCTTTCATGTAATACACAGCTGTTATTAGTTGAGCATGGATAGTACACAAGCAGGAATGAAAAACTATTCTTATGGGGAGGACAAGTATTATCATAAAATATATTTGCAAACAGAAAGGATTATAATTAATAAATTGT
Organism: Sibynophis collaris; assembly: GCA_036250565.1. NCBI lineage: Eukaryota > Metazoa > Chordata > Lepidosauria > Squamata > Sibynophiidae > Sibynophis > Sibynophis collaris. The sequence continues at coordinate 9,504 of JANHFK010010046.1, read as the reverse complement.
ATTTTTCTGTTAAATAATCTAAGATAATGTCAGAACATGTCAATGGTCCTCTGCCAAATGTTCATTTCCTGAGGTTAGTATTTATGGAATGTAAAATGGTAGAATGTAAAAGCTTCCATAATACCTTCTAGCCAGACTACATGCTTAACCTTGAGCATGCCTGACCCCAGAAAAACCCAGGTCACAAAATAAAGAACCATTTGAGCCTTTCAGGCCAGTCTGACAATTCGGATGAAGCTGATAGGAAGTTGGCAGATATTAATAACTCAGTCAGAACCATTAGAAACCCCCTCAGGATATGAAAATCCTTTATACACACAAACACAAACCGAGATGGGTGGGGATGGGGAGAGAGATGGAGAAAGTTCCCCAAACAAAGATTCCCAGATGAATGGTTTCCAAACCAGCTCAACACCAAAGCATACAAAGAAGTTGAAACTGGTCAAAGATGACAACCATTCAGGTAAACACTCCTTTCAGGATACCAGAGATTACATCTATTAGTAAACAAAAGATCCCTTTTCTTGACCACCATCTCCAGCCACAATATTAAGCCAGGAAGCCAGTTGATATGGTAAATGAGTGAAAACACCTCCCATAAGCTTGGCAAGCACCAAGCTAAACACCAAGCACCCTCTTTTGGCCATCCACCTAATTAGTTTCCAATAATTTCTGGAAAGAACAAAGAAAAAGGTATAAAGTTAACCACCTCTAATCTACTAGTTCATTGTCTATCATTATATTGCCCTACTGCACATTGTCAAATAAAGTAATTTAACCTGTGTGTTCTATGGTGAACTCAGCCTAGTTTAGAATTCAGATCTTTTCTTCTTACACTGATTTTTGAGACAAGTTGCATATATACATTTTAGAAATCAACTATGGGTTTAACATGGTTTAAAATCACTGCACAATTGAAAATCAAGACCCAGTTTGGCAATAAGAAAATGACTACCAGCAATGAGACTTAAAATGATTCCAGGTCCTTTTGCAGTTTTGTATAGTTATATCACAGTGAACATTTCTCCAAGGTGTAGGTGAAGGAAAAATGCATATGTTGATAAAGTAAAATGTGTCATATTGCTTTTATGCCACTACATACTTCACTGAAGCTATGGTTGATACTTTAAGTCCTAGTATGATCAACAAGGCATTGGATATCTGAGCCAATTTTGTATTATATAACCCATTGTATTTCCCAAAAAAAGAAAAAAAAATCATTCCACGATGGAAATTATCTGCAACTTAAAATTTGCAGTAGCAAAGCTTCATACTTTTGCAAATGGATGAAACAAATGTCTGAGGAGTTAAATGAATGTTATCTCCAAAACCCAGCAGGGAGCTTTCCTGCCAATTTGCAGTAGGATAAACCTGATAGAGGAAAATAGTTTGGGGATTTTTTTTGTTTGTTTTTGGGTAACAACTTCATTTAAGTTAATATTATTTTGCCTTTCAGCCATTTCTTCAACAGAGACTTAGGTTCAAAATGATTCATATAATTCCATGCCCATTTTTTGCATCTGTTCCCTTCTTCAAAGGTAAGGCCATAAGAGACAGCCTGCAGGTCCTGCTTTATGTAGACCCACTTTATTTCTCAATACGCTTCCTGCCTCCTACTGATAAAGGAATTTTCCCAACAGAGTTCTATTGCTTTGGGGGAAATGTGTAGATTTTGTTTGGTTTTAAACCTATTCATTCACTGCCGTGCACAAACATCCATGGCAGTACAAAATGTGCCTTTCAGAAGCATCCCCTTTGCTCTTTGCTCTAATGTCTCACTTTACCCATTTGTTTGGAGTCTATAGATCATGATAGCTGCAACAGAGATTAAAGGTAGTTTTTATTTCCAGAGGAACAGAAGGATTCTTTGGAGATTTGCACATGTGGAAGAACTGTTTTGTATTTTCTGCACTTTTACTACTGCACTGCCTTAGGCAGTGATTGGAACTGTATACAGATGTTATTGTTTTACTTTCTTGCTCTAATAATTTTATGAATCCTGATCTGATGGTTTTTGGTTATGAGTGAGCCACTGTTTAGTATTGATGTCTCTCTCTGGTTTCAAGGGTTTGAAAGGTACCATCTGTAGATTGACAAAACACATTTTGGAAGACAACATTAAAACAAGTGGCTGGGGTTTTTCTTTGTTTGAATGGATGTAATGGTAAACCATAGTTAATATATTTTATTTGAATAACTCAGAATAAACAAGATAAGAGCACAGTCAAGTGTGGAATTTTATGTTGAAGTGAACAGGTTACAATACTTTAAGGAAGTTCTTTGTGATTTCAGGCCTTTGAGAATATACTGCAAGATATGATACTCAGAATATCTATCAAAGTATTCAAACTGCCTTTCTCTTACGTTCTGGTATTTCTGCAAAAGTGAAATTTCTTTTTGCTCATTGTCTAATAGTATAAAAACAAACTTAGAGTCAGGTATAATGGGTACAGAATAATATGCACTAGTAATCAACTAATATTCATGCAATAATTCATTATACAAATATATACTGTTGTGCTGCTATTACTATTTTAACCATTACTATTTTTATAGCATATAGAAAAAAACTGGGTTACTATTCAGGAAGACTATTCATTAACTTCCAAAATTGCTAGAAGGTTGCTTATCCACTGATTGTGTCCAGTCTGCTTATGTAACAATTATTTATTACATTTATACTCTTCCCTTTTCCAAGAAATCCATTAAAAACGGTTAAGTCATTAAAATTCTATGATCTGTGGTTGGAAGTAATTTGATTTCAGACTGGGTTTAGAAAATACATAATTTTTTTTGTCCAAAAAGTTGAGACCTCTTTCCAGCATAATCGCTTCGAAATAACAATGTTAAGAAAATTTATATTTTGTGGTATAATCTATTAGAACTGTTCCTACTTCAGTCCAGTTCCTACTTCAGTCCAGTTAATCATCTGATTCATCTGTGAGACTCTATCCATAAACAGCTAAATTTTCTTATGTGTTGCTATTAAAGTAGTTTCTTCTTCATTCCCTTAGCTGGATGAATTGGTCATAATAAATAGAGATGTGGAATGTAGATGCTGTATTAAAGAATGTTCTTTAATCCAGCACAAGGGACATAGCTACTAATTCTCCAATATATCATCATAGATAGATGGTTTTAAAAAGTGAATAGTGATGGTAAGTTAATAAATTTTTGCTGAGATTAGCGCATATGAAATAATAGACTCAGGAATGAGCCTTTTTGTGTCGTTTTGAACTTCCTACCAATTTCAAGAACTCAGTTTATAGCATTTTTAATGAAAAAATCACTATTCCTTACAACCCTCCTAAGTAATTGTTTACTTGTCAAACTGCTATTGTTAAATTAATGAGATATAGTCAGTGGTGGGATTCAACATTTTTTACTACTGGTTCTGTGGGTGTGGCTTGGTTGGCATGACATGGCATGACTTGGTGGGCGTGGCTTGGTGGGTGTGGCAGGAGGAGGATACAAAGGGATCTCCATTCCCACCCTACTCCAGAGAAAGGATAAAATCTCCATTCCCTCCCATTCCATGTTACTGGAAAATTCCCATTTCCTCCCCATGAGCCTGGACTCAGGAGGCAGAGGCTAGTCAGAGATTATATTTACCGATTCTCTGAACTACTCAAAATTTCTGTTACCAGTTCTCCAGAACCGGTCAGAACCTGTTGAATACCACCTCTGGATATAGTGTGATATACTAGTTATTGGATTAAGTTGAAGTCTGTTCTCTCCTAAGGAAATTTATTAGGAAATTTATTGTCCTATAAGTCTCCAACTTATTTTAAGGGTTGCTGTGAGTTTAAAATGAGTAGAAATCTTCATGTGAAAAACCTTGAGCTCCTAGAGAATAATACTAATATAATAATTAATATATTAATTAAAATTAATATTAGGACATGAAAATCCTCATAGAGTTAATTTTTACTTCATTATATTTGTCATCCTTATTTGAACTCATTTCAATTTCTATGAATCTTTTAGAAATTGTGTTGCCCAGAGCTTTACAATAATTACCAGATGGGTTTTAATTATTTTAAGTAAAAATTCCTTGCTAAAGGGAGTCCAATAACCATTCTGTTGAATTTAAATTATTTTATTTTCCCAAACTAAAATTAGGTTATTAAATTTCTTCATTTTCTAAAGAACTACATGTAAAAAATGATTCCTATTTCATGAACAATTATATTCTAGTTACATGTGTACTACTGTATACATGCTGAATATGAATATTTTTTATCTTTTACATAAATTATACTAATATTAGTATGCTGGTGCACATCTTCCCTACTATATACATACTTTTTAGATTTTTAATTAAGTGAGTTGCATCTTTAGATTTGTGCCAGTAGACTAAATGAAGGGTAATCACATTGCATTCTGCATTATGATTTGGAAACTGAGAAATGTTTTTCCTATTGATGAAACTTAGTTTTTTATTATTCAAGGCCAGCAAGTTTAGTACCAAGACAAAGTTATTTAACCCATATTTATACCCTATGTTTCATGTTACTGTTAAAATTAGTATTAATATGGAAAATATAATAGAATTGTAAATTAGAATTTAGTAATTTCTGCTTTCAAATTAAAAAAAATCTATCAGCATTTTATTTAAAGTACGGTATGTATCATTTACATCTGTAAACTTCAGGTTAACATGAAAAGATTTTCTCCTCACAGCCAGCTGACAGAATCATCAAAATTGATCTGTTGTCTGAAGTCTTGAAGTTTTAGACTCATTCAAGTCAAATAAGTGTCTGATCCCATTGCAGAAGAGGTAACTCTTCCAATTCCAATCACAGGCTTTTGCCTAGGTGTAATAATGTGATTTTAATGTCAGTCTTCATAAAATATGCCTTCACAGAGGGACAAAACACCAAGGCCTTTCTTTTGAGAATACATTTTAGTTTTTCTTAAAAAAAAAAATTAAAAACTTCAGTGTGATGTGAAAATGGTTTTTGTTACATCTCTTAGCTGCTTCAAAAATTGTTAGTAAATCTGGTGATAGTCTAAGAAATGCCATTGGAATTTATGTTTGAAATAACTGATGAGGATTGATTTCCAAGACAGTAAAAGACCTTTATGGCATGTTCATACCATAAGAAAATTGTAAATTGCAACTTCTAGTTGTTATATATAACTAGTAGTTTCTGGAATATCTGGTAGTGTTAGAAATTCTGTATATAGCCCTACAGAACAAAGAAAATATATAGTCAACATGGGCCTTTCTGCTTAATTGCAACAGGAAACTCTTAAACGGAGAAAAGGCATAAAGTATATACATTGGCTGTAGTTATTGCAAAAAATACATCAAAACCATGTATTCTAACAGGTAGTGAGCTTCCACTTTGACGAATAGTAAGAATTCAAGACAAAGGAAATGAACATTTAAAAGATTAAAAGATTAAAGTCATAGAAATCGTGCTATATTTTCACTCATATTGTATGAATTAAGTTTTATGTTTATTCATAATAGGTTTCTGTTTCAATTAATTAAGAAATTAATGCTATGCTCCTTCCTTATCCAAAATAAAATAATCATGCTAATGTTAATTACGTACTGTTGCAAGAATCTACTGCATTAAATGTCCAATTTGTTACTCTTCTTCCGCAAGTAATTTGTTAAAGCATAAAATTATTTCTGTAAACTCTGCAACAGTAAAACTAGCTTCACTTTCAGGCATGGTCCATTAGTGCAACTGACTAAGAAGGAGAGGTGGCAGAGAATGCAAGTTCAATCCATGGTTAGGCAGGAAAATGCCCTTTTTTATGAGTAATAGCCTAGAAAGTATAAGGCATTCCAGCGGTGAAATTCACTTACTTTCGCTACCGGTTCAGGAATGGGAGCACATGCACAGATGGTAAAAAACGGGATGTAATAATATCCTGGTGGGTGGGCGGAGCCTTCCGCTATCAGCGCTACTGGTTCACGCAAGCCAGATATAACAGGCTGGATTTCACCACTGAGACATTCCTTATATACAGTTAGTCTTTATTTAATGACCGTAATTGGGATGGGTAACTAAATTGTTAAGAGAATTGGTCACAAAGTGAAACTGTGACTGCACTTATGAACTTTTATTAGCTTTCCTTTGTTTTCCAGATCTACGAAGGTCATAAATGGGAAGTTTGGCTCCAAAATTACTTTTTCATCACTGTCACAACTGCATCACTAAATAAGACAGTTCTAAATGACAAGTGTCATCTGACATGAAGTATCTGAAGAAGAAACTCTTACTTGGTGGATTTTAAAAGTTCAGTTCAAGTTTATTGGTTGCTGGAAGGATGCAGTTGTTCCTATTTAGCCTTGGCTACTATTGACTAAAATGAAAAGCAGTTACATGAAACTATATATACTGTAACAAATACACTAAGCATAATTGCAAAATTATGAGCACTTCAGTCCTTATTCTTGCATGTCCTCCTGCCTGCCCTCCAGCAAGCAGTATTTGGCAGAAGCCTGAAAAATAAGCCTCTATTTTTATTAATCAAATAATTACAGTGTACTTTTATGCAACTTTTAAAATAGCAGCACTTTTTACAGAGTCATTTAGGAACTGGAAGATATTATGGTTGTGTAAGATCGAAAACATTTTCCCCAAACTATTTTGAAGCATGGTTTGCTTCAATAATTAGATGAATGCAAATTTCACTTTAATTAATTTAATTTAATTTCACAGATTTAATTTCACTTATTTTGAGTCCAGAATATTTAACATTTTTTACACAACCCAATGTATAATTTTGAAGTGAACACTCAAAATGTGTTCATCATTTTCCAGGCTTCCATAATGGGAAACAGGAACATTCTTTAAGTGTCAGTAACAGATGGAATATGAGCGATAGACCAATACCTGCTTTGGTATAAATATACAACTAAAGAGGTCTGATTAAAGTGCTGCTCTGATGTGGAAGACCAGAGTTTGAATCCTGACTGATATTTTCCTTACCAGTAGGGGTCCTAAAAGAATCATCCCAGCACAGACATAACTCAGATTAATAAAGTCTGTGTCAGATGTTGGAGGACCTTGATAATCTGACAATAAATTGCTATTAGAACAGAATAACCGAGTTGGAAGGGACCTTGTAGGTCTTCTAGTCCAAATCCATGATTAAGCAGAGCACCCTATACCCACGATGGCGAATCTATGGAACGCATGCCACAGGTGGCATGCAGAGTCCTCTCTGCAGGCACGCGAGTCATCTAACCAGCTCAGCTTTGCCATGCATGCTAACCCAAGCATTGTTGAAATCAGTTCTTTTAAAGTGTAAGACATTATTTTCATTTTGTTCTATTGCTTGTGTCTGCATAATATTGAATTCCAACATGGACTGTGCAGCCAATACACTGATAACTGGAATGTCACACCAACTGCTCTATTACAGAGCATAGTTGCTGATATGAGGCATAGTATCATAGATCAACTAGCTACAGCCAAACCTCAAGACTGGTTACCAAGGTGGGAGATGCTTAGCTACATGGTCAAGAAGAACAGCAATATGTATGTCTTCTAGAAAATCAGGTTAGACGCTAAGGTAACTAGGAGTTTGGTAAGTCATCCGGTAGAATTTCAGAAGGATGTGAAGATTAGGGATAAGACTCAGCTACTAAAAAAATAGAAGGGCTTGACTCCATCTGAAGCTCCAGAGGCTGTTAAATAAAGACTTACTGTCAAACTAAGATATACTACAGAAGCAGAGGTCAAGAAATTAGATGCTTTGTTCTCCAAAAAGCTCTCCAAGGTGCAAATCCAACTGCAGTGAAAACAGTACAGTAACAGCAGAACCATCAACAGCAGAAACTGAACAGTAATGGAAGAATATGTGAAAGAAAAAAATGACACATAATATGAGTCCAATGTGGAAGTGTAAGTAGACCAGGACAATCTTCCAGAACAGGGACAAGTTACCATTACAGTTTCAGACATTCAACGGCAAGGAAAGAATTTGAATACTTGAGAATTAGTTATTAGGTTGGTTGTGGTTTGCCATATGGGAGGTGATTTTCCAATTTATTTATTTTGTAATAAAAACCATTCTATAGCTGAATCTCAGTAGGTCCATAAGAAGCAGACAGAGAATACATCATTTAGGGACCCAGTCAAAAATCAATAAAGGTTTAAAGAAGTAGTATTTACACTCATGGGAAAATACTTGATGTATGGCAACTTTTTCTGAAGACAAAGCATTGATATGCAAAACATGAGTACATGGATGAATTGAATTGTACGTATTATTTAAGAATTCAGAGACTATGTTACTACAAGATTCTTAGAATAGTTTACCCATTAATTCAAAATTGCACGAGTACAAATATAATCACAAATACAATCAAATATAATGACAAAACCAAGAGGATAGATTACAACTAAAACCTTTCATTTCTACTTCCATCACCCAGAACTTCAATGTAGGTTTAGGAGTTTATACTTGCTTTGTTGAGAATTTAACATTATAAACTCTCCAGAGTCACCTTGTGATTGAGATCTGTGGGAAAGAAAGAAAGAAAGAAAGAAAGAAAGAAAGAAAGAAAGAAAGAAAGAAAGAAAGAAAGAAAGAAAGAAAGAAAGAAACCTTTGTTGCAGAAAAATCCTTTTTGAGCGTTCTAATAAGTGAAGAAAAGTGGCAATAACAAGACATGAAGAATACAGACACCAACCTATTTCAACAGGATTTCAGCTCCACCAGTTTGTAGCTACTGGCTGAACTGCCAAAGCAGTCTGACAAAGAAGATACAGGTCTTTGATTTTGAAATTTAAAATCCCTCTGGTCTGGCTGAAGTATGATGTATACAGAAAACTGATTAAACTGGCTAAAGGAGAGGAAAAAAGAAGGAACTTTGATTCATCTTATTACCCATCTACACCCACATTCTTAAGTCTCCAATAGCTCTGATGTCCTTAGTCTCAGATCTTAGTGTAGAAATTCTGCTATGAATTCTACTGGGCACTAGTGTTGGAATTTTACTCTAGTGAACCCATTATGATAAATATATATGCTCACTATATATTAAGTGCAACTAGATTTCATCTTGCACGTAAGACATTTGCAAAATCTACTGACAGATGCAGAAGATTTTGATCACTTTGTTTAAAGTACAAGATTGTCTTGGTTACATTCTTTTATTTTGGAAACTAAGGACCATTTTAAAAGTAGACAAAACAATAAAGATCAAGGTAACCATCCTAACACATGGTAATGAGATATGAAAGTGCAAATATATAAATTCAGAGAAATAAAAATATTCATTCAACCCTCTACTTGGTGAAATGACATAGATGCATGTCCATCAACGTTGATCTATAGAAGTATATGGTTGACTACTATGAGAAACCAAATGCTGTCTAACTGGATAAGCGGTGCCAATGATTCAGTGTACTGTTTGCGTGATTTTTGCCACATATTATATTCAAATTGAAATAACATACATACAATCTTACCACTCACATGATTTTAAAGATATAGATAGATGATAGATAGATAGATAGATAGATAGATAGA
>JANHFK010010036.1:220138-238013 GCA_036250565.1 Sibynophis collaris | reverse complement strand
GCAAAACAGTTATTCACTGACTTTCATTTCTTTTTTTTGCGTGATCTAAGTTTCTTAAGCATTGTCTCTCTGCCCCCTACCCTCTATCATGCTTCAGGCTTGATAGAGCAAAGTTTTTCATGAGATGACATGGGACTCCATGCTTCAGGAGTATTATTCAACATCACATTAAGATCCCAACTGCAATACTTCTTCCCCGAAATGTATTGACATATGAAGTTATTTGAAGTGAAATGACTGTATCTGGACTAAACAAACCAAATCATTAAAGAACATTCAAATATCTTATGCCAACCCAAGATTTAGTCTGCTCAACGTACTTCTGAATTCTTCAGATTCTACTGTTCATCCAAATATGTAATTGTTTTTCTGACAGCGGAGTTGATGCACCTTGATTTTGATAGGTGTAAAACATGCTCAGAATTACATGAATCTTGAATGCTAGTGTGTTGCAATTTTTTCACTCCATTAATATCTCCAATCTAGGCAGTGAGATACAATTTTTAAGTAAATCCAGTCTTTTGTTAGCATAAATATCCTATTAAACATAGCTTTGTTTTTTTGTTTTAAAGAAAGCAATCTGACAAACAAAGTTAAAGAAATATATAATAGGAAGCTATGGTTACTATTCTTTAGCGGGTGCTCTTTCAAAAAAATATAGAAGACTGTTTCCATTTTCCTTGGCAGATTATTTGAAATGTGCACAAAACTGATTTAAAAATAGAAGACTCGGCAATTTGATAAAATACACATAACTGCTTCTTCAAAAGCTTAACCAAAGAGAAAAATCTTGGGATTTCAATTTAAGAAGTAATACGCCAGCCAATTCCAAATATTTGCATGGCTGTCAGATTATGGAACAATTTTGCTTTCTGTCGTTTTAATTTAGCCTCGGGAAGAACTCGATGATAGTAGAAGGCTTCAGAAAATGTTGAACTCAACCATCGTTAGGACACTGGATAACCAAAGATTTCTTCTGTCACTAGGGGATTGGATCAGATCAAGGGTGCCTGGCTGGGGAATTATGGGACTTGACATTCACCAGTCTTAAACTTGCCAAGGTTGGACACCCCTGGATCAGATGAAGATGTGCAATCTGTAGCCCCCAAAATTGCATGTATCATTCTTAAATACTTCAAGACTTCAAAATACTTCATTGCCAAATATCCACGTGAAGAAGGGGAAGAGTATTAAGTATATAAAGATAAAATTAAACCTATTACTTTCAAATGTAATCTAATGCAAGTGTGTATTATATTAAAATAACATTTAGTTTTCTACCATCCCCACATACTTTTCGGCATATTGCCCCCCAGTATGTCACCCAAGTGCAATATGAAGTCCTTGGTCTGAAAAATGTTGCAACAATTGGAACAGATCATCTTTGAGGTTCCTTTGGTGACTTGTTTGGCAAACTCCTAGAAGTCTGATGTGTGATGGAGGAGGGAGTCCCTGTGGATTTTACTCAGCTAGTAGGGCTTGTCTCTGGTTCAAGGCCTTTGAGCCAGTGCCGTCCGAAGACATTTCTATGGTCATGTGACCAGCATGATGTCATGGAGTGGTATCTATTTATCTACTTGCATTTGCATGCTTTCGAACTGCTAGGTTGACAGGACCTGAGGTGAGAACAGAAGCGCCTGTCAGATGGCGCTTGGGTCTTGAACCTGGGCTGCCAACTTTCCAGCTGACGAGCCCAGCGTCTTAACCACTGAGGCGCCATGCCTCCTGGTGAAATGAAGTGAAGTGAAGAAGAAGCCTTCCAAAAAAAGAATGTGTACTTAATGCAAATATTTGGAGAGGGAAAAAATGATGATGGTTGACAGTGATGATAATGACAGTGTTGGTTTCTTTTCTTTTTTTTTTCTGGTAGCTCCTGTGTCCCCTAAAATCACTGCAGTTGAATATTTCAACAGCCTTCTCTATGTCAGCTGGATCTACGGTGATGACAACACGGACCTTTCCCATTCTAGAATGTTGCACTGGATGGTTATTGCAGAAGGAAAGAAAAAGATTAAAAAGAGTGTAAGAGTCATTGCAAGAGTCGCTATTGGATATTGCTCCCAGACCGACAACTGTCAGGCCGATTCCATTTCAGGTTTTCCTCAGGAAATATTTTACAAGCATGTGTTTCAACTGCTCTTATTTCTTAGGTAGGCCACCTTATAAAAACAAGGAGATATAGACGAGAATACAGGTAGTCCTCAACTTACGACCAGAATTGAGCCCAAAATTGATGTTGCTAAAAGAGAAATTTGTTAAATGAGTTTTGTCCCATTTTACGACTTTTCTCGCCACATTTATTAAGTGAATCGCTGCAGTTGCTAAGTTAGTAACATGGTCGTTAAGTGAATCTGGTTTCCCCGTTGACTGCTTGTCAGAAGGTCGCAAAAGGTGATCACATTGCAACCGTCATAAGTATGAGCCAGTTGTCAAAAATTCCAATGTACCTGTAGACACAGCTAGATGAGGTGAAGCAAGAATTGGCAAGCACAGTTTACAGAGCACATTTAGTCTGCCAGCTCTTCTAATGTGCCTTTCTAACTCTAGTTGGCCATTTTGGAAAGAGAAGTACAGGTACTCCGTGACTTACAACAGTTCATTTAGTAACTGTTCAAAGTTACACCGGAAAAAAAAAAAACTTTCTTTAACATGACCAGTGTGGCATCTCCATGGTCACATGATCAAAATTCAGATGCTTGACCACTGACTCATAAACCATTTATGACGATTCCAGTGTCCCGAGATCAAGTGATCCCCTTTTGGGACCTTCTGACAAGCAAAGTCAATGGGAAAAGCCAGATTCACTTAACAACCACGTTACTAACTTAGCAATTGCGGTGATTCACTTAACAATTGTGGCAAGAAAGGTCGCAAAACAGGCATAACTCACTTAACAACTGTCTCACTTAACAACAGAAATTTTGGGCTGAATTACAGACATAAATTGAGGATTACCTGTATGAACTAGTTGGCTTTGAGGTCTGATACAGCATAGCTTTTCTTAATTCTTCAAATTCATAGAGATGGACGTGGCCTGATAGTTCTCTAATCTAATCCTCTATTTCAGGATGCATTAATTCCCCAATCCTGAGCGCTAGCTATACTCCATGATAGATAAATAATGATAAATCTTCAAATGTATCTACTTAATCAATTTATAGGGCCACTCCCTCATTGTGTGGCATTTATGATTAAGTACAATTCAAATAAGTTTGAAATTACCAATAAGGGAGAATACATAGGGTTGAAATGAAGGGTCCTTGGTGCTCTCTGAGTTTTTTTGATTTTTTTGCAGACATTTCATTACCCTAACTAGATAACATCATCAGTGCTAGTGGTCAGAAAGGACCCCTCAGATTGAAATTAATTTAGTGCAATTAATACAATTACTCCCTAAGTATTTAGTAACCTCCCTCTTCCGTCACATTAAAAATTGTAATCCAGTAGCAGCTTTTGAAAGGATGGAGATGGAGTCCAAAGCCCTTTACGGTTGCATACTACCCTGGAGACACAGGGGAGATTTATCTAAGTCATTCCCAGCTGATTTGGCTTGACTTGCAAGATCAGCCTTCTTGAGAGCTGGCACATTCTCCTTCTCTGAAGACTGATTCCAGATCCTCTAAAGAGGATGAGACAAAAGTCCAATTAGCTAACTAATCCCTGGTCACTGTTCAAAGCTGATCGTCCCTGCAAGGTGTTTTTAACTCTCTTTTTTTTAAACAAAGTTTTTAATTTTTTTAAACAAACAAACATCAAAACAAACAATACATCCTTAATCAATCAGTGCTTCATCTGAGTACATATTTTGTGTCTTCCACTCCTCCTACATCGTTTTCATACTATATTACTATCACACCTTTATACTTTCATTTAAATTGCTACATCATCAATTATCTAGATTTTTATACATATCTCTTCTCTAACCATTGATATAGTTGCCCCCATACTTTAAAATAGTCCAATTCTTCCTTTTCTTTAATTACCAATGTTAATCTATTCATTTCTGCACATTCCAATATTTTCTTTCAAAAAGAGACATTCCTATGCAGATGTACTCCAACTCACTCTTTCATCATTTTATCAATATCCAACAATGTACACTTTGCTAGAGAAAAATTTCCTAAGAATGGGCTCCAGCATGTGTCCAAAAGCTTGGAAGAATAAACCTTTGGTCCCAATGACTGACACAGATTGGATCCTGGACATGTATATTTGCCTTCCTTCTTAATGTATTTATATCTTTGGAGGCATAGAGCTTTTTGAGAAAACTACCAAGGTTTTGCCTTGATATTTTATTCTATAAAGTTAGCAAAGGGTCATAGAGAAGGCCTTGAAAGCACCTGACTCTACCAGGCTAGTATTCCTTTCAAGATGGCATGAACATAAGACTTCTTCTGGATTGTATAGATGCCAAATTTATTATAGCAGTAAACTGTTTGGTGCAAGCCATGGTTTGAACTAATTTCTTATCCAGAGCATTGAAACTGTGTAAATATTGAGCCAGACTGGGAATTCAATTTAGGGAGACTGACAGCAGATCAAACAACACTGAAGTATCCCATTGTAATCCTGCATTAAAACTTTGGAAACTACAATATTTCATTTAACAAATGTAGTACATCACATTTCTTTTTCTCCTTACTGAAGAAAGTGCCTATAATTATAAAAAGAAAATGGAATGAAGTTTCTGCTTTTTAAAAATACTTACGTGATCAAAATGGCATTGATTCTTCCACCGATGTTGATTTAACTGTACAATGTTTAATAAAACCATTGTCATATCACATAGTCCATGTATATCTGGCTAAAATATGATCAGTGAGACCTATTAAGTTCAGTGTATCATATCTTCTTTTTGGTATCTTTTATGAGATTGCAGTTTTAAAGTGCATGTTTTCTTTGCCTTAGCAAAGTATTTGCAGTTTTAACTCCAGACTAGGGTTATTTGACTGAAATTCTAAATATCACCCAGAGAGATTATGTCAAGTGGTGAGACTGCCAAGAAAAATAAAATCAATATTCTTTGCATTTTAAAAATGCATTGAATACTGTTACTTCCAATTCCTGATCCAATAACTCTCCTGACTATTTCTGAATCTGCTTTATTTTCAGCAAGCATATGTAATCCCCCAGCATTTGGCATTCTTACATTCTTACAATAATTTAAGCCATTTGCCCCCAGACATCTGCTCTGTCATATTTCAAGAGTGTATGGCTATATCACCTACATAAAACTGTATTTCTTTTTAAAAAAAATATATAATCCAATGAGAAACACACATGAGCCAAGCAATCTAGGGTCTGTAATTTGGAATGTACTGTTACTCGCTTTTGAAAATATGATAGTGTACAAGGAAGCAGTTGATACTCTGAAAAGCAAAGAAGTATTTACAGAAACCTGCAATTTATAATCAGGAAAATTAAAGAAATGTGAGACATCACCAAAAATGTTAGCGTTATACTTTGCTTGCTGTATCTTGAAAGACTATAGGTTGCTTATTGAACTAGAAAGCTGCAAAGCCTATGAATACGGCATACTTCTCTTTTTAAATGCCAAATGTGTAAATTATATATTAAATATATTAATAACATGCCATTTATTTGTTTGTTTGTTTATTATGTAGAAAGAGATAGGACCTTTTCATTTTAGAGTTTATTAGAATTCTTTTGCATGATTAGGTACTGTTTGCCATTGGATGTACCTCATTGTTTCTATTGTTCAACTCTGAATATCAACTTGCAGTATTTAGCTGAGCCTTTTTGTTATACGTTTATTACATGTTTCACACTTTCCTTGATAATAATAATAATAATTTTATTTTTATCCTGCCCTTCTCCCTATTGGGACTCAGGGCGGCGTACAAGTCAGGTAAAAACATACAAACATATACACATACAATTAAAACACCCCTTAAAAAATATATACAGGTGACTTGATAAATATATTATTTAAAAACCCTAAGGATGAGCTAAAATATATCCACACCCATTTCTAAAAACCCCATTAAAACTTTAGTTTAAAAATAATTTAAAATTTCACGATAGGCCGGCTAGAATGAAAAGATGTGTTTTGAGGGCTCGACGGAAGAGGCGTATATCCGTAAATACTAGCAAAGGACTGCATTTTCTGTTATCCCCACAGGTATTTTAACTACCGTACCACTCGCTTCTTGGCAGAAGAAGGTTTTTATAAATTTCACAACTGGTTTGATGATAGAGCATGGTATCCTCTGGGAAGGATCATAGGTGGAACCATCTATCCAGGTAAGAGCCGGGCATTTCTCAAAGACCAGTACGCAATGTATTGTAATGGTATCACATTTTAGAATAGTTCTTTTCTGATGTTCTGTGGATCAGAGATGCAACAGGTTCCCCCAAAATGGGTAAGCAAGTGTCATTCATCTTTCAGGTAATGCAGCCAAACATAATTAATCCAGTGTGGTATTGGCTTCATTTGATAGGGAAAAGCATGCTTACTGATCTGTAAGAGAGCCTATAATCAGCCAGTGATTTTGAGAGCTACTGTAGTTCTCTCTGCAGTCCAGATTTTGCTTAAATCTATTGAAGCACAACCATCCAGCAGGCCAATAATTCTTTGCAAATGACATTCCTACTTCATTTTATTTCAGGTTTAATGATCACATCGGCTGCCATCTACCACGTTCTGCACTTCTTCCACATTACAATCGACATCCGAAATGTGTGCGTGTTTCTGGCCCCCCTCTTTTCTTCCTTCACCACCATAGTAACATACCACCTCACCAAAGAACTTAAGGTAATCACAAAGATAGAGCCGGTTTCTGGGAATGGTAGCTGTACTTTCTGTGTATTGCTGTAGAAAAGTTGAAAGTACCAAGTTTATTTCTAAAGTTTCTCATTTCAACTATTGATTGGCCAATTTAAGCAAGAATAGTCTGATTGTAGGCTGTTCCAAACTTAATAGAATCGTTATATTTGGGGAAACAGGAGGTAGTGGAAATCTGTGTTGGTGTTATATTGGCATATTAGGAAGCAGTAAAGGAAAGTGTAATACTATTGTATAGTGGTTAAGGAGCTGGCTAGAAATCAGGACACGGTGAGTTCTAATCCCATTTTAGGCACGAAAGCCAGCTGCGTGACTTTGTGCCAGTTATCTCTCAGCCCATCACACCTCACAGGGTGGTTGTGCAAAAATAGGAGAAGGGAGGAGTATTTATGTTCTCTGCATTGAAAAGTGGGATACAAAATGTAATAAGCACAATATTCTTAGGTATGTTGCACTGAAAAACTGTCTAAGCTTTTAGATGCATTCATTTGTGTTGTTTTAACATTCATGAATGTTGATTTAAGATGGAAGGTCACATGTTGAATACTGAAATAAAATATATTTGAGATGCTTAAATGGGAAGATTTTTACTGATTACAAAGTAGAAATTTACTTAGACTTCGGTTAACAGAAAAGATTAAATCTTTGTAGCAGCCTTTACTCATCACTTCTTTATTTGTACCCTTTTGACAAAATAATAATAAATGCAGGAAAAGTGGTCATGTATAAGAAATACATGGAGCCTCCCTCCCTACACTTTTTACACATCTTGGAAATAATGTCGGCATTAGTGACGTTCTTCTTCTTTTTTCTGCCTAGGATGCAGGAGCTGGTCTTTTGGCAGCTGCAATGATTGCTGTGGTGCCTGGTTACATCTCGCGTTCTGTTGCGGGCTCTTATGATAATGAAGGTGAGGTCAGTTTTTTAAAATGTCTTTAATAATTTCAGCCTGGAATAAATTTAGGGAGGGAAGGAAGGAAAGAAGGAAGGAAAGAGGGAAAGAGATCTCTCTTCAGTCACGCAAGCAATATATAAGCAACTAAATATACTTTACATATAGAAACAAAATATAGAATATTCCGTTGTATGGCACTATGGGGAAAAATGCCAATATCTCTGACAAGGATTGAAGAAGTCGGTTAGTTCAGTTTTGATCTCTGTTGTTAATCATCTCCAGGCAAATATGTATTGATTTAATGATCCTCATTCATCTCTCAAATCAGATTAATAAAATTAAAATTGGAACCATCTGATGCTAAGTCAGATATAAAAACATTTGTTCCTGGTATGAAATAAGGAAGCTTTGGATTTAATAATTTTATTAGCAGTAAAATGACTTTTTAGTTCCAAGTCCTATTTCTGGTTTTACTGCTGAGTGTTTTTCACATGAAAGCTGCTTCTCTGAGCTTTATTAAAAATCTATTATAAAGAAATAGTGCAAAAGTGTAAGAACCCTTTAAAAATGCATTATGAGATTAGCTCTCTGTTAATACCAATAGTGGCCTTCATAAAATGTCATGATGTTTTTAAAATTATAGAATTTATGTTAATGAATGTATCTCATGCCCTTTGGGTGGAGTATAAATTGGAAACATGAATAAGTGAATTGTGTGGAGAAAAATTACAAGAAAATATATGATAAATAGTCCTCTTTTCTTTTTGACAACTCAACAGTTTATACCACAGTGTTTACCAACTCTGGCAACTGGTAACTTTAAATTGTGTGTTTAAATATGCTAGAGCGGGAGAATTTTGGGAGTTCACACATCTTAAATTTGCCAAATTGGAAAACACCGCTTTGTAGTATCTTTTACTCTATGATGTGGTAATGCAGGTTTATCCTTTGGTTGCAAAGCCTGCAGTTTGACTTAGATCTGGTTTATTTCCAGGTATTGCTATATTCTGTATGCTTCTGACTTACTATATGTGGATCAAAGCCGTGAAGACAGGTTCAATCTACTGGGCTGCCATTTGTGCACTTGCCTATTTCTACATGGTGAGTGATAATTTTTCACTAGATACTTTGAGTCATCCCATCAAAACAGACAAAATTCTTGTTTGTATTTTGTACATTTGTAAGCCTTGCTGTAGCGTTGTAAATTTCTGAAGCCACCAGCTTCTGTATTAAGGACTACATAGCATCATTCTTGAAGGATGTGCCCCTCTCCTTGGAGAAGGAAAGGGGAAATTAGTGCCACTGTTCCCTTACTTCAGACAACAGTGTGTGCCTTTTAGCCTCCATCTGTGTTACTTGTCAGAGCCAAGCTATTTTTATATTTGTATAAATTGCTAAATAAAGACCTGATTGTTCCCTTTCTTTCGCAGTTTAGTTATTTGTTAAATTTAAATCACACCTTATCTCTTGGGGCCCAAGGGAGAGAATGCGTCTCTTTCTTTCCCCAATGCTTATTTTCACAAAAATCATGTTAGATAGTTAAGCTGAGAATTTGTCTCTGGTCTGGAGTCAGTCACTGGCCCTCAAGAATGAAGGGAAAAAGCAGACAATGCCTTCCTATTCCTAGCATGACTTAAACCATTATATTAGCCCCCATAGACCAACAGCTGCTCTTGTTTGTGTTACAGAGATGAGCATGTTAAGGAACTCTCAATTTTATTTGCTAAGAACAGTAAGATTTTTGAGGGAAGAAAAGCTTTTGTGTCACGCAATATGTAAACAGCGTCCTAAGCCATCATACACTTGCGGCATTTAGAAATGTATAATTTCTGTATTCCATTTGGTTTTTTCCCCCTCAGGTTTCTTCTTGGGGTGGCTACGTGTTTTTGATCAACCTAATTCCACTTCATGTCCTGGTGCTGATGTTGACTGGACGGTTCTCCCACCGGATCTATGTGGCCTATTGTACCGTATACTGCTTAGGAACCATCCTCTCAATGCAGATCTCTTTTGTCGGTTTCCAGGTAAGAAATCTAAAAGATGGAGGAAAGGGAACGGTGTAAATCTTTTTCTGCTCTTGAACTAATTGTCTATTGATTTGGCTATCTGACAGTGACAGTAGTTGAACCAAATAGCTAATTCGGGCAGCTGAATTAGCATTTAGTTGTCATAAAAAGTAAGCTTAATCGAGCTTATTCTTTCCTTCCTGTAGCCTGTTCTTTCATCTGAACACATGGCTGCCCTGGGGGTATTTGGTCTCTGCCAGATTCATGCCTTCGTGGATTACCTGCGCAGCAAACTGAATCCTCAGCAATTTGAGATTCTCTTTAGAAGTGTCATCTCCTTGGTCGGGTTTGTCCTTCTGTCCATAGGAGCTGTTTTGATGTTAACAGGTGAGGAGATACTGCAGGTCTCAACAATGCATATTGATGTAATTCTGTAGAGTTTCACTGGAACATTAATTCAATGGATCCAGAAAAATACTATTTTAGTGGAGAGTTTCTCTGCTTTTGATTGGATGTTCTCTCTTTTTTCTTTTCTTTTGAGGCTCAATAATCTTTCAATACATGAGATAATTTCACTGTGTCAGCATGCTTCTTGGAGCATTGCAATTTCCTGAAAAGAATGTTTATGTTTACTTATTTGAAAGCAATTTATGTTGTGGAAAGAGATTAAAAGTCTGCAGCTTTTGGATGCTATTTAAAACCAAATGAATAGTCGGATTTAATTAGTCATGTGATTGAAGCTTTGAAGAGTTCTGGATAAATAAATACAATCTGGTTTGCAGGAGCAGAGTTTATATTTAGTCAAAATGGTTCATAAGTCAGGAAGAAGAAGCAATAATCCTGATTAAATTTTTTGGACATGATTGAGAAAAATATTTTCATTCTATCTTAGCAAAACCAAATTTCTACATTTGTTATAGAATGTGTGTCCCTATGTGTGTAATTC
Organism: Sibynophis collaris; assembly: GCA_036250565.1. Classification (NCBI taxonomy): domain Eukaryota; kingdom Metazoa; phylum Chordata; class Lepidosauria; order Squamata; family Sibynophiidae; genus Sibynophis; species Sibynophis collaris. The sequence continues at coordinate 227,361 of JANHFK010010036.1, read as the reverse complement.
AGGCATTATGGAGGCATATTGAGATATTATTGCTTGAAGATCTTATAACACTACTGCATAAATATTTTTATTGAGCCTGGTTATTTCTCAATTTTGTCAGGAAAAATTTCTCCATGGACTGGACGTTTCTATTCTTTGCTTGATCCTTCTTATGCAAAGAATAATATTCCAATCATTGCTTCAGTTTCTGAGCACCAGCCCACCACATGGTCATCCTACTATTTTGATCTTCAGCTTCTGGTTTTCATGTTTCCAGGTTTGTATAGTGTAGAAATGTGTTCTTTTAGCTTGTGTCATATGTTTGGTCCTCTTCTGTTACTTCCAGACTAATTTATTTATTTTTTCATTCTATACTGATCTTTGACCTTAATAAAGCTTGTCTTGACTGACCAGTAAAATGTTAAACGCTTTCATGCAAACAATGTTCCCCTGAAATTTAGCTTTTTTTAAAAGGACGAGATTCTTACTTGGAAAATAGAGAATTAAAGGAAAATTTTGTCAATTTGTCTCACACAAATATTGGGAAAAGAGCTGATTGGAATATCTTATTTGATGCCTTCAGAGTTTCTATTCAAACTTCTAATTTATTAGTAAATTAGAACAATTTGAGTAAAGTAGACCTTTATTCAAATGTCTAATTCAGTCTTAAGCTTTGTTTGATAAACATTTTCCATATCATATTCTGTATTGCCTTGACAGTTGATCTGTTTTCTTTCTATCTTACAGTTGGCCTGTATTATTGTTTCAGCCATCTGTCTGATGCCCGAATTTTCATCATCATGTATGGTGTCACAAGCATGTATTTCTCTGCTGTGATGGTGAGTCCCGAATGTTGGCTTACCCTGTTGGATTTGTGTGTTTGGGAGAATGTATTAGTATGAATAAAAGAGATTGTCTTATTTTACTCCTAATAGGTACATTAGATAGGATGTACTGGGCAAGTTAGAAAGTGGGGGGGAGGGGAGGGTTGTCCAGAGAGGAGTAAATAAAGACAACAGGCATCATATCTGATCCCCTTTGCAATTTCACCTCCCAGAAAGTGATGTATATACATATGGCTGAATGTGCTTAGTATTTTGGTGTTTTAATAGGTTCGTCTCATGCTGGTACTGGCCCCAGTTATGTGTATTCTATCTGGCATTGGTGTTTCTCAAGTGTTATCGACCTACATGAAAAATCTAGACATCAGCCGACCCGATAAGAAAACTAAAAAGCAACAGGATTCCACTTACCCCATCAAAAATGAAGTGAGTGGTGGTATAAGCAAGCATAATTCTTTAATGTATCAAGGTTTTCTGCCACATGCTAAAAATGCAACTTACAACATTGGGAGTTTTACTTTACTAGTAATCTCTAGATTATTTGCCAGAGAATAGTTGCTTCCAAATGTTTATTAAAAGGTTCCTTTAATAAAATGGTGTGGGTTTGTTTTTTTTTCAAAATAGCTTAGGCATGTTTTAATGATTCTGGTTGCTTCTTAGGTTGCCAGTGGAATGATCCTTGTCATGGCTTTCTTCTTGATCACTTACACCTTTCATTCGACTTGGGTAACCAGTGAAGCCTACTCTTCTCCCTCAATAGTTCTGTCTGCTCGTGGTGGTGACGGGAGCAGGATTATTTTTGATGACTTTAGAGAAGCATATTATTGGCTTCGTCACAATACACCAGAGGTAATAATACCTGCACAATTGGTCTCTGTGCAAGCACATTGATAAGAAAACTAGAACAGACTTTAGATTTTCTTATTGCTTAAAAAAAAAGGTCTATGTTTCTTAGTCACCAAATTTTTGTCTAAAGTCTGTATGTCAGCTAATATTTAAAGCATTTATGTATCACAAAGATTTCCGAGACAGCTACAGGATAAATACATTCTCTGCAAGTGTAATACGCTCATTGTTTTGTTTTTATCTTTTCACTGCCATTTAATCGTCTTAATTAACAATTAGAGAGCTAGCGTTCTCATCCAATTGAAAAAACTTGGGATATAAACCATTATACAAAATACTTGTTTTGTAACCAGACTTTTTTCACCATATAGCTCATAAACATTTATTCTGTTATTTGCATGTTCAATGAAATGTTACAGATTGTCTTTTTGTTTGAGCTCAGGATGCAAAAGTTATGTCGTGGTGGGATTATGGTTATCAGATAACGGCTATGGCAAATCGAACCATCCTCGTGGATAATAATACTTGGAATAATACACATATTTCCCGAGTTGGACAGGTAAGTGCTGAATCCTTATGAATTATTTACATAATTTTCATCGTATTCTGAATAGAGATGGCATAGGTTTTTAAAAAAAATCATGATTACCTTTATACTTTCAAGGAATTCTGAATGCAGGTGTTAGATCCGTATTCATTCCTATTTTACCTGCGAATTGCTAGCACGCATTATGACTGCGGTGGTGGGTGGATAGATTGCATAAAATAATAATAGCACATTTTTATACCTCAGCAAATTGATGAAGGTTGAATTTATGAGCTGATGTGTGTTTCTAGGCCATGGCATCCACTGAAGAGCGGGCTTATGAGATCATGAGGGAACTGGATGTCAGTTACGTGCTAGTGATATTTGGAGGCCTCACTGGATATTCCTCAGATGGTAATGCTATGTTTTTATTATTTCCCTTAAAAGGACCTTTCAGGGTTCCTGAGGCATTGGATTTTGCACCTCCCTACATAAATCCACCTCACTACAGCTGCTGATAAATCGCTTCTTATATTCTTCATGTTTTCTGTATATAAAAAATCGAAAATAGATGGCCAGAGCAATATTTTTCAACTTCTCAACCATCCCATGTCTAGTTGCGGAATTCTGGGAGTTGAAGTCCACACATCTTAAACATGCTGAGATTGAGAAACATTGATCCATAGAGAGATTTTTTCCTGCTGGTGTAATGTGATTAATTTAGAAACAGAGTCATTTCTGAGATCTCTGATACTAGGAAAGTAAAGCCTCCTGCATCTCTGATGAATTGGAACAGGTTCATCAATTGCATTATTTTTGTTCCATAGACATCAACAAATTCTTGTGGATGGTGAGAATTGGAGGGAGCACAGACACCGGCAAGCACATAAAGGAACATGATTACTACACACCCACAGGAGAATTCCGGGTAGACCGAGAGGGCTCCCCGGTGCTGCTTAACTGCCTTATGTATAAGATGTGCTACTACCGTTTTGGACAGGTCTACACAGAAGCAAGTGAGTGATGTTGTCTATATTCTGCAGTATTATTGAGGAGTTAATTTTTCAGACATTCCTTTTTCTATATGCTGCTCTCTGCACTTTCCGTGTCTTAGGGGCTTTGTTCTATTTTGTTTCTAGAAAATTGGTTTTTGTTTTTGTTTTATTCTCCAGCATGGGGTAGATAGTAGTAATCTCAGAATGCATAACATATTTTATCTCATTTTACCTTGACCACTGATGATGATGTTATCCATTCAGTCATGCTTGATTCTATGGGCCAGGTGTCTTAACATCTTCCAATCCTATGCTACTTCTTTGAGTTGTTGTATGTTCTGCCTAGTGTCTACCTTGATGGTGTCCAGCCACTGTGCTCTTTGGCGGCCTGGTTTTCTTTTACCACTAACTCTTCCAAACATAATTGCTTTCTCCTAGTGAATTTCCCTGCATTCCTCTTGAGCACTAAAAATGCTCTTTTGAGTATTTGGAAAGTATTTTGAACTTGGACCATGGATTTGTATTCCATTTTTACTTCCGCTGCAGCTATGCTTTCTGCCAATAGTCTTCCATATTATTTGCTTTATGAGAACTTGGAATTTATATCACAAGGTGGCCAATATCGTACAATCCTCTGCTCCTGTTCTGTCTTTGAGCTTGACATGGAACAAGACACAGGCATAATTGATTAAATATCACTTTTTTAAAAAGTTACCTAGAGTTTTAAAAGAGCTTAAATGTGTTTTTCTTAAGGTGGGATAACTGGAATTCATAGGTTGAGGAATGGTTGGTCAACAAGGATGTTTTTTTCAGCCATGGTTTGCTTTCCTTTGTGTTTAGAACGCCCACCAGGTTATGACCGAGTGAGAAACGCTGAAATTGGCAACAAAGATTTTGAACTTGATGTTTTGGAAGAAGCTTACACCACAGAACACTGGCTAGTTCGAATATATAAAGTAAGCTAATTGTATGCAATCATATACTTTGGGGGGAGGGAATTGATCATAACTGGGAGTTGATGTGTACAACTTGATGAGTCCTCAACTACTGACCACAATTAAGACCAGAATTTCCACTGCGAAGCAAACTCGTTAAGTGAGTCATGCCTAATTCTACAACCGTTTTTTTTGCTATAGTTGTTAAGCAAACTTGTGTAGTTAAATAAATCGTCATAAAACTAAACTTTCTCCCATTGACTTTGCTTGAGAAGCTGGCAAGGAAGGTTGCAAATAGTTTCTTGTTTTTATTCAGTTTTTATTACCCTTCTACTTATAAAACTGAAAGGAAAAAAAATCTCTAAAAAATTAAATTTTGTTTTAACAGGTAAAGGACTTGGATAATCGTGGATTGTCAAGAACGTAACCGGCCTTCAGATGTACCATAATAAGCACTGATTGAGCCTTTGTGAAACAGATGGTTTTTATACTCTTTGTCAGCATGGAATTGGGACTTAATTGCCCAAGGAATCCCATCTTCATGTAATGAATCTGTATTATGATTTTTATAAATACAAACCCGCTACCAAATCAGAAGGAGTAGCTTTATGAAAGGATATTAAAAGGGTGTGGAAAATGGATTCCTGTTCATTTCTTTCTACCTTGTCTCTTGATAATTCACAGTGGTAGTTGAAATAAAATTTTCTTACTCAATTGCTCCCTAAACTGGAGCTAGAAAGAATTTCTGCTCAATAGATCTAGATCAGCGGCCCTCAACCTTTTGGGTACCAGGGACCCAAAAACCTTATCTACGGATCTGAGGAGGTATGGTTTTGTGTGCTGCCTGCACCCCACAGATGGGACTTCGCTTGTTTGCGTGGGCCGGTTTCTGGCATACTGCAGACCTGTGCTGGTCCAGGGACCCCTGATCTAGGTGGTCCAAATTCGAGAGCTGATTTAAATGAAGAAAATTTATAGCTGCCCAGAGTGACCTTAAGGTTAAAATGGGCAGCTTATAAATTTTATAAATAATTAAATAAATAACAAATGAATGAATACAATTTATAACTAAAGAGGGAGCCAGCAATTGAATTAGTTCTCCCAACTTGTTCTTCTAATATTTTTTTTGTCCATACTCCAGTGATATAGATGGACTTGTTTGGTACATAACTGACCATTTGGTTTTGTACAGTATGACTTAAGATATTCCTGATAAAAAGGAAAAAAAATCTATAGGAGATCTCACTAACACTCTGGGTAAATTATGAAAACTAGTTTTTCAGAAATTTTAGGTGTGTTTTAAAAAAGGAGCTATATGATTGAAGGATGTTCTTGTTTTACTTTTGATTAAAATAAAATTGAGGGGAAATCAAGAAGATTGCTGCTACAATCTGCATTGGATAAATCTTAGAACCTTAAAATGAAATATGGATTTAGGCTGCAGGAATTAAAATCCTTGGTTGAGATTGCATTTGGTATTGCCCAGGAGGCTGCTGCAATTTTTGCAATTTATTTTGCAAATAAATGCAAGTTATTGCATGAAGTGGCATTTTGTATTATTTTATGAACTCTGCCACAACTCGTCCCAGCTGTAGGCTGCCTTTAAACAAAAACACTAATAGAGGTCTGAACAGTTTATATAAACCTGAGAAACATTTCCTGATTGCTTGTGAAAATAATTTCTTAAGTGCTTGTACTGACAAGCCCAAGCTACACACACCTTGATTTTGCACATAAAATATTCCTTGCAGTTCAGCACAATTTGCACCAGGCTTTGTATCTTTGGGGCAAGCAAAGCACATCTCTTGGAATGATCACCTCTGCCTGCTTTACCTGCTTTCTTACCCGTCTTGTTCAGGAATTTCCAATCCAGATAATGGGAAATATGACGAAAACCTGGGGAAAAAAATCCCTTGCTCCCTACTTTTAAAAGAAATTAAACTAGAACCAAAAGTGGAACATTTATTCCAGGTACCTTAAAACCAAACAGGTTACCCTCAGCCACCCGATCTGATGCCTTGGGGCACCCTAAAACCTAACAAGCAGCAATCCTGAGATTTGGAGACTCGGATGGTGTACATTGCCTGAGAAGTTACTCTTGGGTGCTCCAAGGGGTCCTCGGATTAGCGCAGGGAATTTTCCACCTCCTTCCAAAGAGGAGACATTCCTTTGGGAGCTTAAAGCAAGAATGTCCAAACTTGGCAACTTTTAAGACTTGTGGACTTCACCTCCCAGATTTTTTATATATATTTTTATATTTACAAGTTGCAAGAAGCAATGCGACCTTCCCCAGACCTGAAGACTGATGAAGGAAGAACAGCTGGTTATTTCCATCCATCTTTTGCACCAAAAACCAGCACTTCGTTTGGAAGTCTAGAACCGCCTTTCCTATAAGCGACCATTTGCACAGCTAAGGCCGTATGAATTACACTCCAGTATTTCTCATCCTTCACGACCTTACACAGGGAGTCCTCGACTTGACCACAATTGAGCCCAAAATTTCCATTGTTAAGTGAGACATTTGTTAAAGAGAGTTTTGCCCCATCTTATGACCTTTCTTGCCACCGTTGTTAAGCATTACAGTTGATAAGTTCGTAACCCCGTTGTTAATCGAATGTGGCTCCCCCATTGACTTTGCATGTCACAAAAAGGGGATCCCATGACTTTAGGACACAGCAAGGATCATAAATATGAGCCAGCTGCCAAGCATCTGAATTTCGATCTCATGATCACAGGGGCTGCTCCAAAGGTCGTAACTTTGCATGTTGAAAAACGGTCACGAGTCACATTTTTCAGCGCCCTTGTAACTTTGAACAATCACCAAAAGGAATGTGTTGTAAACCGAGGACTACCTGCATCGTATTGACTTCAATTCCCAGAATTCTCCAGGCAACTATGCTGTCTGGGGAATTCTGGGAGTTGCAGCAGTCCACAAGTCTTAAAAGTTGCCAAGCTTGCACATCCCTCATTTACAAGCTCTAGGGCGGGCAGGAGGCACACTTATTCCGTGCGGCCGGCCTGGCGTAGTTTTTTAACATCTTTTTACCAGGGGTTTTATCTAGTTTCTAGAACAGGCCACCCTCTAATTTTTTAATTTTTA
>JANHFK010010036.1:67654-83427 GCA_036250565.1 Sibynophis collaris | reverse complement strand
AATCTGAGAGTTCCGGGTTTTCCCTCAGTAAATCAAAACCCCCAAAACCATCCCCTCACTCATCAGTCCATCACATGCTTCAATCACCATCCATCCCATCTCGAGACATCACTCCAACCACTCCTTCTCCAGATGCAGAATTGTCCTGACCTTGACTGAAAGGAAGAATGCTATTTTGTCTAAATATATTCCCTCTACTAAATCCCCCCTCCTACTTTCCCACACATGAGAAGGTGGCGACGTGGAAGCTTCTGGGGCTAATATGGCTTCCAAAGCTGACACTAGCCTTCTTCACAAATAAGTAAATTTGAAATGCCCAACAATAACTTTAGAACCAACCTCCTCCTTTAGAACCTTTAGAACCAACCTCCTTCTTCTGTAAACCAGGAGTGTCAAACTTGATTTCATTGAAGGCCGCATCAGGGTTGTATTTGACCTCAGTACCAGGGTGAGCATGGCCATCTTGACGTCACTCGTGCAGCCCTCCCGAGTTCTGTTGTCAATGGCAGACGGTTGCAGGAGGCTGTCCCAGCCAAAAACGGATATTGAAGTCTGTTTTTGCTGGCAGAGGCATCATGGACCGATCCTTCGCTCTTTCCAGGCCAGATCTAAGCACCCCATGGGGCGTATCTGGCCCCTAGGCCTTGAGTTTGACACCCCTGCTGTAAACCTTCTGATCTCTATTTTATAAAATATGCCATAGTGTGACTTACACTACATTGATTTTAATAAGCATTCTCTTCAGACCAATGTGTATAATGCTGGAAATTGTATAATACAATTTTCCACAAGTGAAAAGCTAGAGAAAATTGCACATTTTATACAGACATATGCCACATCAATAATACAGTTTTTATATCTTATTTGTAGCTATTGATCTCAAAAACATAATGAAAAATTGATTGCAATGAAGTGCCCTACTTCTTAAGTATAAATTTCAGTGTCACATTATTTTTATCTATATTTCACAATCATGGATGGAATGTATATATTTATATATCTTTGCTTTTACCAAACGTGGAGTTCAGTAAATTAGATAATAAGACCAGAATACAACCAATCAATAGAAATCTTGCTAAAATATGATTCCAACATTAAATAATTCTCCTTCTCCTTCTTCATTACAAAGAAAATTAAAGTTCCTATGTACATCATGACCTTTCTGAGGAAAATCTAACAATTTAAAATAAGGTCTTGTATAAAGAGAGGATACAGGTATATAATGATTCATCCTATGGGACAAGGATGGAATTGCTATGCTTCTCGTGACAGGCAAGAATCGTAAGTCCAAGTGTGTTACTATGTGAAAAAAATGCAATTAAAGCTTTTGCCTTTCATTATGTGAAAGAAAAACAGCCTCAAATATTTCTACATGGAAGCATGCATACTCTGCTTGTAAGACTCTTATTTTTACACTCACCTGAATTCTTATGTTAGTAGGTTCTTTCCACTTCTGGGACAAAAGTGGGACATTAGAAAGTAAAACATTAAGAAGCAGGAAGTATTAAGATTCTTACTTCACGACAAGCATTTCAGTGTGAATTTATCTAGCTGTTTAGATTCTTCATTTATTTTAAGAAAAATAAATATTAGAAACTATTTTCTTCTAGCACTTCGATGTAACACCATCATTAGGACTTTTCCATATCTTTTGCATGAGTTTGTGCAGGAATTCATGTAGTAATTTAATATGTTAAATATGTAATATGAGCCATTCTTATTAGCTGTGACTGATGATATTTCATCAAAAATGGGAAGAGAAGGTGGATGCTAACCCAGCATGAAGTCACATTTAGCATAAAGTCAATACTCAAAACAGGAAACTCCTACCCAGACAGAAGAGCCCTTGATAATCCATGCTTGTCTGCTTACCTGATAAGTTACTATTGCTTTGAGTTTTATACACACACACACATACACGTATGCATACATTCATACATACATACATACATACATACATACATACATACATACATACATACATACATACATACATATTTGTTGATCTCGTTGACTGGGTATGCTTATATTTTATATTGTCCTGATTGTAAATTTTAGTATGCAATAAATATTTTAATTTAGATTTACATCCTGAGTTTTGTATGTGAACTCTATGATATTTGTCCTTATTGGTGTTGAGCATTCAGAATGTATATTTCTGATTTTAAAAAAAACCCGTAGGAAACAATAGAAGATCCTTTGCACTCCAAGGTTAGGTGGTGGGTAATAATCACCATGAATTGCCATCTGTTCTTCCTTAGTTGTGGAAGGGACTCATTATTTCCCATCTTTTCATATGTTTAGAAATACATAAATATACAGTAGATATAGAGATAGATAGAGATAGAGGGCTGTGTGTGTGTGTGAGTGTATAATTTTCTCCTGTTTGCACATTCTCCTATTTGAAAATTTGAGCTATCTTGATTTGTGCTCTGTCAATTTGCTCTGATGTTCTAAATGGGGTTGTTTTATTCTGGCATCAGAACAAAATGTCTTTCTTAAGTTATGTACAACCTGATTTTTAAAACATTTAATAACATGCTTAAACTTTATACTGATGCTAATGGATAACATCTATTACGATTATATATGTTGCAAAAAGTAGAAGAGAAACTGAGGAACATTATTATTGTTATTCCAGCACAGAATGAAATCCTAAATGCTATCCAATAGGATGGATGGATTAGATTTATGTCCTATATTTTTCTCTAAAATGGCTTTCAGGGCAGCTAGCAATTATTTCATCTGCCCTTTGAATAACTAAATGTGGCCCTGTCTCATCTAAATGAGCCATCAGTTTGTTTTCTTTTATCCAGTTCATGTTTGATACTGTATATTATTTTAGGAAGTCAACAGCTTCCCTGGAATTCTTCCCATGAAATTAATCACAGATGGAAAGATATATCTGTATACCAGGTTTTCCACTGGGGATGAAAAGGGTGACCTGGTGTGCTAATTGCTCAAGTTTAGTAGATTTGGCTGCTCAGTCGTCATCATCCTCAGAAAAAGTAGGTTTGTTTTATCAATTGTTGTACTCTTCGCATGTTTGTAACTGGGCACAAATCTGCAATTGTAAGGACAAATAGGATGCTCTCAGAACTATTGTGCAGCATAGTCACAATAGGATTCATAGAATCCTGCTATATTAACTGTTGGGGAAAAAAGCTTTTTCTGAACAACCCATAATCTTTATCAACTCTGTAAAGGGCTTTCCTCAATTCCAATGTTGCTCTCTGTGGAAGTTTTCCTAGTGTTTTCAAAGCGAAGCTGAATGGAAACGCTTCTGCTTTACAGGCAAAATATACCAAGTTTAATTACTGGCCTCCTACATTCTGGAGAACACAACAGCTCCAATTAGAATATATTATACTCAGTCAAATGTACCCATTTTTGACTTGGTATAAGGCATCTTTCCTTATATTTTGTAACAAGATACATTTTTAATGATAAAAATGTGAAGGGCATGAAAAACATACCCTCAAAATAGCAAATACATTCTTAAATTGGTATTTCTGTTCTAATACTAAAGCACAAAAGAATTGCTCAAGAAAAATGGACAATTATATTGTAGCAAGGGTTGTTTTGCTCCTATATCCTAATTTTGCCTTGATTTTGGATGAATTCCTCTGGATATTCATGGGTTAAGAGTTGCTCTTTATTATTCATCCAAATTTCTTCAACTCCTCATATTCCCTCAAAACCCACTTCTAATTGCTGAGGACAGATTACCACCCTCCTGCTGTCAATATTTACAAAGAGAGAGCCAAGGTCCAGTTCAAACCTGGAGCTGGCCTTAGCTGGGATTTAGTTTATTTCTGTTGTGTAACATTCCTGCAGGAAGGATAAAATAATCCACCAAGACATGAAGAGGACTCTCTTTTGATCCATCTCATTGTGCATGAGTGCTATTGATGTTTGCCAATAACAAAAGCCTATCTGATTGTCCCTAGCTTTTGAGTTTTCAAGAGAATTAATTGAAGTTATTGAGGCTCATCTGAAGTTAGACCACAGAATTGGAAAAAACAAAGAAGTCACATTTCTGAATGGAAAAGGATTCAACAAAAATCTACATCTTCTTCAGCAAATACTGAAACTTAAATTATTTTCACTATTCTAACAGTGGCATTAATCTAGGAAGAAATACGTATCAGAATTGGCCAGCCTGCCTATTCCTGCTTGCATTTCAAATGTGTTTCTTGTACTTGTTAGCTGAATCTGAGCAGTTATGCATAACACTCACATCCCCAAAGTAAATTTTCTGATGACAGCCGCTTGGTTAGTTAATTTCATTGTATCTCAACCTTGCTGGTCACTTAGGAAAAATTAATTGAAATCCACATTCTGTGTGAGCAGCATAAATTTAAGAAAAACTAAATGGTGGGAAAATGTATTTCATTTAAAATAATACATAAAGCAAATCTGAATTAAGGGTCCTCAATCAATGACATCTTAAAATACTAGTTGTTTTTTCAAACATGCTGCACCCACTCCTATTAATATAATTCCCGAAGATGCTAACCTGAAGGAAAAGTAAACATAAAACATAGATTCTATTGATGGCACATTCTGGTGGGTTGGAACAGCCTGTTCATAATTAATTTTGTTTCCTGGATACATGGATTTTGTTCTCTTATGTCAATTCATTTGTAGTTACTCTATGGTATTGTAAACATACCTGACTTTATAATTATATATTGCCAAAGGCTGCATTGAGTAGCTACATAAAATATCCAGTGTGGAGTTAAAACATTGTAAAGGACAATAATGTATAATATATGGATTTAAAATTCACTTAAGGCATAACAATGCTTTGGAGTTGAATGAATTACAGAAAAAAATCCTGTAGTACAGTATATTGTATATTCACAATAGAGATTAAACCAAATTTAAACAAGATTCCTTGAATTACATCATAGCATGAATTTAGTATAAGAAACCGAGCCCAAAATTTCTGTTTTTAAGCAAAGCAGGTGTTAAGGGAGTTGCATCTCTTTTTACAATCTTTTTTTTTGCCACAGTTATTAAATGAATCATGCAGTTGTTAAGTGAATCTTATTTCCCCCATTGACTTTGCTTGTCAGAAACTGGTTGGGAAAGTTGATCACTTGACCTGATGGTCACATGACCAGGGAGGAGAGGACAGGCAGCGGAGCAGAGGAGACAAAAAATTATCTCCCCCCGATCCCTGATCATGGAGAATAGAGAAGAGGCAGGATCAGCGCAGGGTGACCCGATTATTCAGGAGGAGGGCACTCCACCCCTATTCACAAGGCTCAGCTGGGGAATTATATTTAAAGAGACACCATTGGGAGGAGCGCTTGTCAGGAACAAGCATTGCCTTTTTCCAGTTTCACATGCTATTACTGACAACTGTAAGATGACCAACTTTTTTACAATGAAAAGGAGGACACAAATAAATTGAAGAAAATACATAAATAAAAGAAACATTTTATTCAGTGTAAACAAAGCCACTTGCGTGCGGTGCACTCTTGCGTGCGGGAGCACTTTCTCAAAACAATTCTCCTGTTTGGAGCACATGCATCTCATAATCGCATCTCGCCACACTGTACTGAGTCTTGACGAATCGTCATGTCAAATACAAATACGTCAGGGGTAGATTCTGTGGGCGTGGCTTGTTTGGTGGGCATGGCTTGATGGCCATGTGACTGGCTGGGTGTAGCTCGGTGATCATGTGACTGGGGGGGCATGGCCAACTTGACGTCGCTCATGTCACCACTGAAATACGTCACATCACACGCAACGGATCGGATCGGCATCAATTGAATACAGAGATTTACAGATTAGTCTTCAAATATTGAAAAGGAGGACATCTAGGAGGACACTTTTTGAGGGAGGACAGAACTTGGAAAAGGAGGACTGTCCTCCCTAAAGGAGGGCGGTTGGTCACCTTAACATCTGAATACTTTGCTGGGCCTTGCCCTGCTTGCCTTGCTTGCCTGGCCTGGCTTTGTGCGAGTTCGCAGCAACACAGTTCTGCTCTGGGTTGTGCTGTAGTGCCAGTGAACTCTTCCTGTGACTCCCTGAAACCAAATTCCCTCAACTGTGGTTCTTGTCAGAACTGTGCTGCTCCTCTGGACTAATAGCAGCCAGGAACTATTGCAGGTGCGTGTTTAGAGCTTTGCTCCTGGACTTGCAGTGAATGGTGGAAATTTGGAGGGGGGGGGAATTGGAGCAATAAAAGAGAGTTAAGCCTTTGTTCAGGCTGTGTGCTTCTGTGCCCAGCCCCAGGTCATCACACCCTGGGACAACGCAACTGTCATAAATGCATGCCAGTTGCCAAGTGCCTGAATTAAGATAACATGACCATGGGGGTGCTGCAATGATCATAAGTATCAAATCTGATACCGTGTTTCTCCAAAAAAGATGACCCACCTTGAAAAGAAGCCCTATCACATTTTTGAGCACATGTGATCAAATTAACCCCCCCACACAAAATTAGCCCTAATTAAGACCCCACCCATGGGTCTTAATTAGGGGTGCAGGGGGTGGGGTGAGGCACACAGGTAAAAAATAACCTATGGAGCTTCCCTACTTACCAGGCCTCGCACACCCCAACACCTGCCTCGCCTTCTTTAGCGCCCGCTTGCCACCACTCACACGCATTGCCCTGGCCTCCATTTTGCCTTCAGATAGCTGCCAGAAGGCATCTGCAACTGATAACAGAGCTCCGGATCAATCCACAGCTCTGCAGATTTCTTCCGGCAGGTATCTGAAGGTGAAATGGAGGCTGGAGCAATGCGTGCGAGTGGTGACAAGTGGCCGCAGAAGAAGTGGGCCAGCAGCAAACTCCTGCTGGGTGGGGCTGTTGGTGCCACTGCTGCGAGGTGAGTCAATAATTAGAACCCTCCAAAAAGAAGGCCTAGCCATTTTTGGGAGGTCAAAAGAAAATAAGACTCAGTCTTCTTTTTGGAGAAACACAGCAATAAGTCACTTTTTTCAGTGCCATTATAACTTTTAATGGCTACAAAACAAATGCTTGTAAGTCGAGGACTATCTGTAATTCAAGATTCACAAAATAATCTTTAAAGGAACAAGTGCATCTTTTTCAAAGGTAGTTATGGAACTAAAGAAACCCATAGAGATTTATCAAACAGTGTAGTGAATTTTGAAAATATTTTGTGGATATGAATATAGGAATTCCATGCAAAATGTAAAGTATCATTGGAATTGCATTCATTTTAAGATGGAAGTTTAATATACAAGATTTAATGACCTCCATATAAAAATGTGCAGCTTGGTTTAGCCATATTCAGTGTAGAGATATCTCTTAAAATTAGAATTCCTAAATGGTAGATAAATTCATATCAATACATTTACAAAAATGATAATCACTTAAAAGTCATTATCAATCAGTATCAATTCCAATGAATTAACAGGTACCCTGCAATTTGACTAAAGGTAATAATCAAAAGCATCAAAGCCCTAAAGTGAAGATTCAGAGATAAACAATAAAACATCATCACCATATAATAGTAATACATATTCAAGCAAATTATGCAGAAAACAAGAGATATTACAATAACGTCAAGAATTCTAGACCAAATTAAAAGAGCTAAAAAGATACTGGCTATTCTTGTCTTTGTACTTGTTTCATGACCATTTGTACAGTCTAAAGTGTGTAACAAAAACAGCATTAATTTTCACTTTGGATTTTTTGGTGATCCTAGAGAATCTGGACTCGTATTATAAATTCTTTAGGAAAATCATATTTCACTAAACTAATATGGTCTGAAAATTCAATTGGTGGTGAAATATTTATCTTTAACTATCTTTATTATCAGAGAATGAGATGGCTGGATGGAATCACTGAAGCAGTAGGCATGAGCTTAAATGGATTCCAGAGGATGGTAGAGGACAGGAAGGCCTGGAGGAACATTGTCCATGGGGTCATGATGGATCGGACACAACTCCACAACTAACAACAACAACAAATCATATATCAAGAAATATTTGATTAGTTCCAAACAATCCTGATCTGCTTTTGGAGTTATAACTAGCTCCAATCTCACAAATTGAATTATTTGCATGACATATTAACCCTGGCCATAACCTAATTAATCATGTTGCCTAAGTACAACTTTGATAAGGCTAGCATTACAATTTGGCATTCTCCAGAACTTTTTTGTGATTACAGAGTACTTTCCCAGTTGGTTGTGCTGCTCAGCAGTGTTAGGAAAAACAACAAGGGAAAAAGACTTCATTATCTCTAGTTTAGACTACACATCAATTGGTGAGGTGATACTCCTTGAATTAGGTTACAGAGATGAGCCAGAATTGACCCAGTGTTTCTGAACTACATCTTACACTCTCTTACCACTGCCCATATTTGCTGGGTTGCTGGGAGTTGTAGCTCAACAACATCTGGAAGGCTCTTCCATGGCTTCAAAGTTTATGATTCTATGAAATGTAAAAGAATTATACTTTCTAGATTAGATATGGCTGGTTAAGGCCTACGGGACATGCACAAAAATATCAGGAAACAAGTAAAGTTCACAAATCATATCTAATCAATCAAGATCTTTCCATCTAGACTGTTGGGACATTTCAGAGGCTAACAGGGTCAGTTCACCATTTCTACAAGGGAACGTAGATTGGCCAATCCGAGGAGCCATACAACCAATAGAAAGAGTTGTAGAATGCTGGACCTTCTCTGGAGCTATATTTCACAGTCTCCTTCCAAGATGTGGTTTTTAAATAATTGAGGTCTTGATCTTGTTTATTTGGCTTTTAATCCACAAAGAATAATTATCCTCATAGGGGATTTAGTGTTTTATTAGAGGAGTGTTTCTTTTCTTTCTTTTTTTTTTTAAAGTCCTTAAGCGCATCATGCTGATGAAATGCATCTGTTTCCATGGGGCTTTAAGATGCTGTTCCATCATGTAAGCAAAGAGGAGAATAATGGACAGTGGAAATCTGGAGTAATCCCAAACGGCAAGAGGAACCAATGTGCTATCTGAGGAAGAAAACAAAAACAGAGGCTTGAAGCTTATGGCTTTGTTTATTTTATACTTGGCCTGCGGAATCCTTTTGCAGGAAAGAAAGAAAGAAGAAAAAACCCTTAAAACAGCAGTAGCTATTTATACAGCCAAGCCCAGAGTAAACATTCCGGGATGGAGTTGTCTCCATTCACAACACAGCAGCCATTTTCATGGATTCGTGCCATTTCCTGTTTCCATAGCAACACGGCTCACCCTGATTCGCCTTTATCACTTCCCGACTGCCTGAACCTTATGGAATTCCAAAATTCAAACTCATTCAGCTTTCCAAAATCAGTTTGACTGAGGATCAGGATGAGTTGTCTCACTGCACATCTAATAAGAAGGACTCGATAGGCGATAAAAATGCCAAATCCAGTCTAAACCCCTGGCTGACTAGACGGCCAACCGTTATAATACAGGGAGTCCTTGACTTAAAATAGTTCATTTAATGACTATTCAAAGTTACAATGGCACTGAAAAAAGTGACTTATGGCCATATTTCACACTTATGACCATTGCAGCATTCCCATGGTCACTTTATCAAAATTCAGACACTTGGCAACCGACTCGGACTTATGATGGTGACAATGTTCCAGGATCATGTGATCATTTTTTTTACAAACTTCTGACAAGCAAAGTCAATGGGGAAGTCAGATTCACTTAACAACCATGTTACTAAGCTAACCACTCTGGTGGTTCACTTAAAAACTCTTGCAAGAAAAGTCATAAAATGGGGCAAAACTCACTTTTGCTTAACAACAGAAATTTTGGGCTAATTGTGGTCGTACGTCGAGGACTACCTGTAATAATAATGGAACATCATTGGCATTGACGAAATCACATTCAGTCAATTGCAAAAGGCAGCTTTACTCGGAACAGCTTACATCCAGTGGTGAAATCTAATTTTTTTTACTACCGGTTCTGTGGGCGTGGCTTGGTGGGTGTAGTGTGGCTTGGTGGGCGTGGCAGGGGAAAGATACTGCAAAATCTCCATTCCTACCCCACTCCAGGGGAAGGATATTGCAAAATCTCCATTCCCACCCCACTCTGGGACCAGCCACAAGTGGTATTTCCCAGTTCTCCAAATTACTCAAAATTTCCGCTACCGGTTCTCCAGAACCTGCCAGAACCTGCTGGATTTCACCCCTGCTTTACATCCTGTAATAATACCTTTCGCACCATCAAACAACATCTGCCTAACGCAAGTCCTTAGAACGGGCTCGATAAGTGGATAAAGATGCCAAATAAAGTCTAAACATTTAACTGACTGTGTGACCAACTATAATGAAGAATATATCTTAAAATTCCTTGAAACATTAGCTTGACAAGGGAGAAGTTAAGATAATTTTTTGTTTGCTTTTGGAAATTGAGATTCCATGGCTTCAGGGCAATGCATGGCAAAGCCACCATTTGGTGCTGCTTCTAATATTGTGAAGGTCTTCCTGTCTGACACATACCTTGTTTTAACGGGTTTTAAGTAAAAACACATCTCCAGGCAGTGCCTCCTGGCCCCATCTACTTCCCCAACATCTTTTCAACTGTCAACAGCTCCCTTTGTGAAGGGACTGGACAATGTAACATGAATGTTCCTTTTCACATGCTTTTTTTTTTTTAAAGAGCACAGTGCCCTTTGAGCAAGTAATATAATATTTTAACACTTAGGGCAGTGCCATTATCTTTTCTGCACTGAAGCATTCTGCAATCGCCTTCCTGCTTTTGGATGTTGGTTTAGCAATCCAGCAGAGTAGCCCTAAGCGAATGAGGATCATCGCACCTTCAAGAGGATTGTTGTGAATATTATGCTGTAGAGGTCCAGGGTGTTTGATTAAATACCATCCTTTTCAGAAGGATCATTCTAAGAATTCAGCCTTCTAGTCACGCAAATCAAACTGGTGCTCTTAAAAGGATGAAAAGACAGTTTCCAGCAAGATATGCTGCTCGTCTATGCTAGCCCATAGATTCATTTCTATAGCCATCCAACCAGTGGTGGGTTCCACTTACCTTCGCTACTGGTTCGCAATGGGAGCATGCATATGCACACTTCAAGCGTGTGGCACTTCTGTGCATGCGCAGAGCGTCTGTGATGACGTCCGGGTGGGTGGGCAGAGCCTCCCGCTGCTACTAATACCAGTTTGCAGGATCCTGAGCAAATCGGTAGGAACCCACCACTGCATCCAACATATCCAACAACTGAGAGCATATGCACCAAGACAAATTCCTTGTCTGTCCAATCACACCTGGCCAATAAAGAATTCTATTCTATTCCTATTCCTATTCTATTCTATTCAGCTTAATGGTACAATTGTGTAGGAGTAATAATGGTTAGAATGAGCTACAATCGGGGCTACGCAAATGATCTGCCTGCAAAACTCTGCATGTCCACCAGATGTAACCAGAGCTAGTTTTCAGTACCACATTTCTGCCATCCACAGGTCATCTGGATCTTTGCAGACCAGATTCAATAGCCATAGTAGGAGTATCGATATCTGCTGTGACTCATGACCACAACTGACCCCAAAATCCCTGTTGCTAAGTAAGACATTTGTTAAGTGAGCTTCGCCCCATTTTACGACCTTTCTTGCTACCGTTGTCAAGTGAATCATTGTAGTTATTGCGTTAGTTGCTTAAAGAATCTGGCTTCCCCATTGACTTTGCTTATCAGAAGATCGCAAATGTTGATCCACATGGTCCCAGGACTCTGCGACCGTCATAAGTATGAACTAGTTTCCAAGCCTCCGAATGTTGATCGCGTGAACATTGGGAATGCTGCAATGGTTTAAGTGTGGGAAATGGTCAGAAGTCACTTTTTCCAGTGGCGTTGTAACTTTGAACAATCACTGAATGAACTGTTGTAAGTCAAGGGATACTTATATGTTTTCTGCTAAGATGCAGAAGAACAGCATTGTTGCTCAGCTTATGTTAATTTATATAAGAAACCTCAAGCACTTCCATCCCATTTTCCTAACATAGGAACTCCACATACTTTATGTAGCTATAAACACATTCTCAGCTAACTAGTGTCTTCCTCCTCTTTTCCACACAGGGGTATCTTAGGGTCTTCTGTTCAGGTACCAACTATATCCAGACCAGCTTAGCTTTTGGTAAGGACCATCCCTCCCCAGTTACAGGTGATCCTCAAGTTATGATTGTAATGGAACCTGTCCATCACTATTGTAAGTTGTGACAGTCAAAAACTGGGTTGTCATGTGACTGGAGCCAGTTTTTTTTGTGGTGGTCGTAAAAGGAACACAGTGGTCATTAAGCAAACACTGTGGGTTGTTAAACAAATACCACAGCCATTAAGTGAACCTATAATTTGTTATGGGGCATTTTTGCCAAAAAACAGAAATAAATGCTGGTTTTTTTTAGCAAAAACTTTGTAAAATGTGGTCACATGATCACAGGATACTCCAATGTTAAAATATTGGACACAATTTTGGCTGCTATATCTGTCCCAAAACATATTATATTGTAGAAAAGGTTTAGAAAAAGATCATCAAAACAATCAAGGTAGAATATGTAGCATTTCGAGCAGTTCCGTTTAGACAAAAGACAAAAACGGGGTCATGCATGAGATTAAAATTTGAAAAGTATGAAAAAAAAAATAGATAAAGATTCTACAAGACCCTAGTCCTCAATACATGAGATCAATAACTAGCAAGCAGGACCCAAATCTCGGGAGTAACTCAATAGGTCTTACTTAGGAGTAAATATGTAACAAGCTTGCATTGTCACTTTATTTTTATTTTTTAAACATTTATAATGGGGCGGTTTGGCACATCTCAATGCTTCTTTATAATGTTATGCCAAAATTCTAAAACAGAGGTGATGAGAACAGAAAGGCATTAAGATGTCTCAATAGCAAATGCGTCTGAAAATTTGTACGCATGTGGGCGCATTGAAGCTAAGACTGAATTAGGACGAGAAAAAACAGATTGCGAGCCTACTTGAAGTTTTGGACAGCTAACAATACTTTATTCAGTTACTGTAAAATAAACGCTTTGTGTTACAGCATGCTCTAGATATGATCTCAAAAAAAGGGGGGGGGAAACCCTGCCAGTTTTGTATTTTCTGTGCCAATCCTCAAGCTTCTCTTTTTTGGAAAAGAGAACCAACACTGGTTCTCAAAGCACTGCCAGCTCTTGTTAGGAAAATATTTTCACCATTCAGAGAACTGCCGTGCTTGAAAATATAAAAGACGTCAAGCAAAGCCAGTGACTCATTTATATACATAGAATTTACTTTTTTCTTTCTTTCGAGAAGTACTCTCTAAATTCAGCAATTAGAGTTAAATAGAACAAATATATCATTATTTTTCCCCAGTGTGTGGATATGTGTACGCACATACATGTTAACGGAATACGTATGATACATGAGAACAGTGATAAGTGAGCATCCATCACCTCATATGAAGGCAGCAAGATCCAGAGTTAGCTCTTCATAAATTAGTTTTTAAGAGTCGTGGTGGCACAGGGATTAGAATGTAGTATTGCAGGCTAATTCTGCCAACTGTCAGCAGTTCGATTCTCACTGGCTCAAGGTTGACTCAGCTTTCCGACCTCCCGAGGTCGGTAAACCGAGGACCTGGATTGTTGGGGGCAATATGCTGACTCTGTAAACCGCTTGGGGTGGAGCTGTAAAGCACTATGAAGTGATATATAAGTCTAAGTGCTATTGATATTGCTATTAATATCTGATTCCTTGTCTTAGTTCTTTTAACAGAATGTCAGAGTTGGAAGGGACCTTGGAGGTCTTCTGCTCCAATCTCCTGCTGAGGCAGAAAACTCTATACAATTTCAGATAAATGGCTGTCCAATTTATCTTCTTAAAAACCTCCAGTGTTGGTGCACCAACAACTTCTGAAGGCAAGCTGTTAATTGTTCTGTCAGGAAACTTCCATTGCTTCTTGTTCTGTCATCAGGTGCTTTGGAGAATAGCTTGACTCCCTCTTCTTTGTGGCATCCCCTTAGATGTTGGAACACTGTTATCATGTCATCCTGAGTCCCTCTTTCCATTAAATTAGACATACCCAATTCCTGCCACTGTTCTTCCTACGGTATGTTTTAGCCTCCAGGCCCCTAATCATCTTGGTTGCTTTTCTCTGTACTTTTTCCAGAGTCTCAAAACTTTTTTTATATTGTGGTCACCAAAACTAGATACAGTGTTCCAAGTGAGGTCTTACCAAGACATTATAAAGTGGTATTGACACTTCACATATTTGTATAAAAATCTTACACAAGGTGTCTATGTTAACAGTTAGGAAACGTTCACCTAGTTAGGCTTTGTAATGAACCTAAAGGTCTTCTCAGAATCAAACTCCTCCTGAGTCACCAAAATCAAAAAAAGGGGGAAAGAGTTGGTTAGTTAACAAGGCCACATCTGTATTAGGACTTACTCACCTGGGATGAATCCAAGTGTAATTTTTCACAACTTTGACTCTCAATGGTTGGGTTCATACCGCCTACTGTGTTTGGGACAGTTTCAATCATGGTTTGTTAAATAAAGCATAGCAGTCTAGATTACATAGCTCAACCATTGTGCTAATCCAAAATCAAATACAGGCAATCCTCCACTTACAACCGGTGACCATGTGAAGTTAAGATGGATCCTCCTCCTCCAAAAAACTACCTTGAATTCTCAGAGAAAGTGTAACACAAATCTAATAAATGAATAAATAGCTTCTTGGCCTTTTGGTTAAGATCAAGTGTAATAAATTCAAGAATAATACAATAAAGTATGTGGTATGAATATCAACATCAATAGCTTGCACTATGCTGATGGCAATATCCTGATAGCTGAACATTCAAAGACTCTGCAAATGCTAGTATTAAAAGTAAAAGAACACAGTGGAAAAAAATTGGGACTAAGATTAAGTATAAAGAAAACAAAACTAAAGATAACAGGTAAAACAACCAACCATAGAGCTGACTCCCAGAATTATGATACAGTGGTGAATAGCTTCTGCCTTTTAGGATCAAAGCAGCAGTGAATTCTACTTACCTTAGCCACCGGTTTGGGTGTGCTCCTGCGTGGGAGCGCCCCTTCTGCACATGCACAGAACTTTCTGCACATATGCAGATGGTTAAAAAACGCGACGTAATAACGTCCCGGCAGGTGGGTGGAGGCTCCTGCCACCAGCGCTACCGGTTCAGAGAACCAGATAGAACCAGGGGGATTTCACCGCTGGATCAAAGCACAGATGACCAGGTTCAAATTATCTTATTTTGGACACATTATGCAAGGATCCAGCTTCATAAAAAAATCTTTGAAGCTGGGAAAGATAGAAGAAAATGGAAGAAGAGGATGACCATCAGATGGTGGGCTCTGTCAACTCAACCATAGCGGTGATAAGTGAACCATCAGAAATCCTAAAAGAACAAGTAAGATTCAGGTAGAAAATCTATCTGGTTGTTAGGAGTCGAAAACGACTCAACCACACAACCTATCAATCAATCAATGCATATTACTGTCTTCATATGTCTTAGTAAGTCAAGATTTGTTTAATCACAGTTTATTCAATCAATTCCACTTCTGGAATCACACAGCATACTAAACCAGAAACCGTGGCATGGCCTTCATTCCACAAAAGCTCTGGTCAAACACTGAAACAAACCACATCATGAATTAATTCATGTTCTATGAATCCAGCCAAGCAAAATTCCTTATGAAAGAAAGTTGGTGCTCTTTATAAATATTTGGGCTGCAATCCTGGAAAATGACTCAGTAAACTTGCAAATCCCTTTCACTCCCAGGATACGGGTTTATCGGTGATTT
>JANHFK010010036.1:40468-54528 GCA_036250565.1 Sibynophis collaris | reverse complement strand
TTCATGAGCCAATTTAAATTTTAGCACATTTTTTCTTGACAAGTAACTACAGTATTCTCCTTTAAGCGACTCAGCTCTGTTTATCACAAATATAGTAATACTAAAAGAGATTGATAAGAAACATTAAGACTCTTGATTTAGTTTTAAAGTAATGCTTAGTTACCGTCACAGTGAACTCAGGATCATAGTTAATTGTAACAGCCAAAATGCTAGAAATCATTTTTTATTATTTTTTTTAAAGATACTTTTTTATACACTAGCATGGTATTACATTGTAGGTCAAGTAACCTATGCCATTAACTCCATTTCTTAGCCGTAGTGAATAACAGTAGCAGTCAAGTGGCATGGACCAAAAGAAAGCCCTGTTACAAATATACAAGAATTATTTATTTTGTGGTTTACAGTGATATGCAAATATGTTTTCTATTTGGAAGAAGTGCTATTGACTTACCTTTTGCTGCCATAGAACTTCTAAGAATACAGTTGAAGGACTTGAAACTTTGAAACCGTTTCTTCTTTCCCTTGCTACATCAAACTTGTATTTTAATCCACCAAAATACAGGAGACATTTCCTATTTTGAATAGAATCATTAGGGTTTTAAAATGATTGCTAGCATTAGTTTGTGATCAAATTAAAAGTTACTTTGAACTCAGTCCTTCTGTAAGTGTAATTCGGAACACACTGATGCTTATTGCAGCTGGCAGCTTCTTGCTATTGCCTCTTTCTGTGTGTGAAACCCACCCCCCTTGGTGACCTTTCCTGGGGCTGGTCATGGTCCCTTTTCATTGTGATGGGCTAGAAGTGGCTCATGTGGAGTTGATTATTTCCTTGCTTGTCTGGTCTGTTTGGTGCCATAACTTCAAGTCATTTCCATTTTCTTCCTCTGTTTTTGGCTGACCACAGTGAAAGGAAATGCTTTTGCTGGCGACAGGATCAGTTTGCATGCTTGGCTGACTTGATTGAGCCTGTGAAAAGGTGGGAGTGCCTAGTAAATAAACCCCAGAGGTGCTATGTTCCTTTGGTGTAGTTAGTTGTGATTATTAAACTCCTAAAATCTGCCCAAACATATATTTCTTAGTCTTCGTTTCACTCAGGTCTCCTAATTAAGGACAGCCTTGTTTAATGGAAAATTATCTAGTGTGAGAAAATACTAATGCCTGTTATGTATAAATTTGTCAACAGATTTAACAGTTCTCTAAAGAACAAAATCCTATAGTTAAAACTAATGGGTAGCATATCAGTTATTGGTAGCCTACTACTAATTTCTGTTCCCCCCAAAAGAAAGAAAACCCTAATGATCTTTGCATGGCAGCTCTCTTCCATTTATGATGTGGATTCTCTTAAATATTCTGTTCTTCATTGGAGAGTCAATGGCGGTGGGGGGAATGGCTGTTTAAATACTGTAGCTTCACTACTTTTTACTTTAAAGGTGCCTTGGCAAGGAACTTATGATCCAACTTCACTTTCTAGGATTAAAGTACTATGTGGTTGTTTATAAATTGTATATAATTTAGGTAGGGGACCCAGTGGTCTTCCAGATATTGTAGAAAGCCGTAGAACCGTGCAGCCTCCCCAAAACCATGTGATCAAAATTTTGGATGCTTGACAATTGGCATCTATTTATGATGGTTGTAGCATCCCAGGGTAACATGATCACAATTTATGTCCTTCCCAGCTGGCTCCTGACAACAAAGTCAATAAGGGAAGCTACGCTAAAGAGATTGTTGGTCTGACTACATAGCTTATTGAAATCAATCAATTTCCTAATTTTTATTCTCTACAAAGGAGAGTGGTTGATTTGTGCTTCTTCACTTGTGCTTCTCACCAGATGTTGTCAGAGCTTTCCCAAAGTGTCTTAAAAATTGTAGCATCGGTAAAGAACCATGCATATGTTTGTATAAATTCCTTAGGTCAAAATACTTTTTTCTGAAACAATACTCTTGTTTCTGCCACAAAAGAAAGTATGGGAAAAGAAAAATCCAAATGTTAATATTTATAGTTTATTGTTTAAAAGTAGCAGAAGTCAACAAGGCTGAAGCTGTTTGGGATTATTTCCTTTTGGTAAGATAGCTAATTTGTTTGTAGAATTGTGGAGTGTGCTGTGAACTTAAAAATAACAAGATTCAGACATGTTTCTACAAGTAAAAAGATTGAGGGTATTAAAGGCTTTCCATTCTGTGTTTTAGTTCTGGTACATATGGTTGAAACTATGTTAGCTGTCAACACCTAGCTGACTGGGTTTGGAAGCTAAGCGGGATCAGCCCAGGTTAGTACTTGAGATGAGATTAGCAGGCAGTACCTGGAGGAGGAAAGGGCATGCCATTTCTGTCGTATTGCCAGGAAAATTACATGGATGTGTCCATGAAGTTAAAACGCCAACTTACCTTTATACATATTTAAGCCTTGCATTTTCGCTCATGAAAAATATGCTTCGAAGATGTTGCCTACACTTTCTTCTTTTGTAGGTTCCTCATTGAGTCATATTACTCTGAAGCTCTCTGCCACCAGCCTTTGTAACTTGGCATTATGCATCCTGATCCAGTACCTTCACACAAACTGCTTTTTCTTACAGTTTTCCTCTCCACTGCAGCTTCAGGTAAATTCACTTTTCTTGATATGTTCCTAATGTTCTCTTTTAGACTGATAAACGTCTGCCAGTTAACAGTAGTGATAAACACCATATATGTGTGTCTTTTTTTTCCCCCTCCCTAGAGTTGATTCCTCACTTTATTTCTGAACCTCTTTCTACCGTCCAGAAGCCAGGAGCAACTATAAAACTTTACTGTTCAGCTGAACCATCTACAGTTCATCTCTCTTGGATATTCAATGGAGAGAAATTGCATAAGAAAATAGAGCAAGTAGACCCACAACCAGGATCCCTTACCATTTTCTCTCTTAGCCCTTCAAATTCTGGAACCTACCAGTGTGTTGCTAATAACAGTATTGGTGCAATAATCAGCAGGCCTGCAACTGTGTCTATAGCATGTAAGTTATATTCTGATTGATGGTGAAACCGTACACCTCATAAAAATTTTATTCTTCCCATTGGCCTCTTTTGTATCTGAGCATTTTATATGTCTAAACAAAGCTTATTTCAGAGTAGGTTTAGTCACACACAAAATTAGAGCGAAGTAAAATTGTATGGATATATATCTAAACTAATGTAGAAAGAAGCTTATAAAGATTCTCTTTCAAACACAGAGTGGAACAGACACTTATACAAAATAAAATCTCCGTGAAGTGCTACACACACTATATATATACACCGTATTTTTCACTCCATAAGATGCTCCTGACCATAAAACACACCTAGGTTTAGAGGAAGAAAACAACAACAAAAAATCTGCCTCCCAGCGTCCATCTGATATTCATCTGGATAGCATCCTTGCAGCAAACAGACTGCCTCCTCCGTGTCTGCTGTCTCCACTGGGGAACGCTGGAGCCTTCGCCTCCGAGCAGCTGATCAGCGGTTGGATCGGCCTCCCAGAATACCACTGATCAGCTGTTCCAGGGGGCGGGGATTGCTGCTGCTGTTTGCCACTGCTGCCTGTCACCCATATTTGCTCCGTAAGACGCACAGACATTTCCACCCACTTTTGGGAGGAAAAAAAGGACGTCTTATAGAGCAAAAACTACGGTATATACAATGTGAGTTTTAAATAAAGAATGTTTAGTTATTTCTTACTTGAAAGGAAAAAAGAAATAAACTAACCTTGTTGTTAATAGGTTTATTTATCCTAATTTATGCCACTTAATTATAAATTAAGGCTGTGCTGTTCTTCAGGTATGAAACAAAATGCAGCTTCAGATGGGTAAAACGGGACCGTTTTGCAACTCGTTAAACTCAGCATGTCTTTTCCTTGGCAGAATGCAACCATCTGATCCCAGTAAAAAGTAGCTTCTCTTCTAAGGCAGGTGCTGTGCTTGCCTGCCTTCAAATACTAAGTATTGAGCAGTCCAATTATAAATTTATTTATTTTTTACAACTTATCAACCCTGCAAAGATTCAGCTGGTAATTTAAACAATGTGGAAACAAAAATGCCCTGCTTCTTTCTCTCCGCTTCTCCCCTCCCCCGTATCTGCACAGAAGACGTATTTCTGTTGAGGGTAATTTGACTATTTCAGATCCGAAATAAAATGTCTGAATTACTCCTTTCTTATGCCTGAGCTTGATACATTTCCATTATAAATATACTTTGCTTTTGAAGCATATCCAAAATACCCATAAGAGAAAAACTTCTCATAATTGAGAAGAATAAATGTTTTTGTAGAGTACTGACCCATAGCAAGATCCTCTTGAGAGCTTATGAACATTAGTTGGTACTTACAGATGCTAAGGACTGTAGAAAACTGTGAATACATTAAGTGCCTTTTGTACTGTATTGATTGCTGATGAAATGACTGCAGCAGGACCAGTATTGTGTTGAATTGCCATGTAAGCAAAGAAGACATTTATCAAGCTATTGTTGAGATATTAGTTAATTTAGGTCAGTGTTGGCGAACGGGAGTGTGCACATGCATGCCGGAAACCGGAAGAGCAGCCGCCTGGCGCACATGCACGTGGCATGCGCATGTGCAATGGGGGGCTTCTCTTCCGGTTTCCGGCACTCCCGAGTGCGTGAAGACCAACTGGCCAGTGCGCCGTAACCACTTCTTGCAGGGGTGCCATAGGTTAGCCATGGGTGAATAGGCGGCAATATAAATCTAATAAATAATAATAATAATCATGGGTTTAGGTCAACAGAAAATACAAGCGCTGAAAAGTCACTTTATTGGCAAACAGTTTGATTACCTGATAAGGTTCTGCTAATATGGTCCCAGTATTTACCAAAGTAAATTAGCTAATTGGTTCATTTGCTGTTTTAGCTGTTCTACAAAAAGGACACAAGGTGACTTCATTCAAAATGACTAGATGTGAAATATAAATGATAAAATATGTAAAATTCAGCCACTTTACATGCCATAATGCATAACATGGCTTAATGTAGGTACAATAAATAATTCTCTAAAGAGCAACTATTTATGGTCTATATCAGTTGCACAAGGAACAAATTGGCCAGGGAAAAATATGTTGTAAATAGGACAACACCTATTAGGCACTGTGATACTAGTCAGACAGATAGTTGAGTTAAAGCTGTTCCTATTCCCTCCTTAACTATTTAGGAAATTACATTACGATACTTTGAAATCCAAAGTTGCACACTCACCTTTTAATGTTGTGAAGAACAAAACAGATTCTCAAGTTTTATAAAGAACCTGACAAAACTAGAGCTTCTCCACTAAGGCACATTTGCAGCTGGATTTATATTTATTCAGCCAAATTACTAGGGTTGAGAATATATGCAAGGCTTTTACTGTTTTCTTATTTTTTTAGGAGGTCAGCATCCAATCAGCTGACAGCAATAACTTTTATTAAGCAAACACTTTTAGTAAAGACCTACAAAATCTACCAAAAGTTGAAAATAAAACAAAACACTTTCATTTTTTTCTAGATCTTGATGATTTTGAATCTTCATGGAGAAACACAATTTCAGTGGAAGAAGGGAATACTGCTTTAATAGGTTGCAAGCTACCAAAAAGCAATCCAAAAGCACAGGTTCGCTTCCGTGTACGGGGAAAATGGCTGGAACAATCAACAGGCGAGTTTCTATGTCCCGTAGCTAATTGAGAACTGCAACAAGTTTGCATTTTAACATATGATACAAGTTAAACATAGCATTTTCAACAGAAAACTCAATTAATATTCTTTGTAGTCTAATTAAAATAACTATTTTTATTAGATAACTACCTTATTCTCCCATCTGGAAATCTACAAATTTTGAATGTATCTTCAGACGACAAGGGAATTTATAAATGTGCAGCATATAATCCAGTTACTGATGATCTCAAACTTGAACCTACTGGACATAAGCTCATAATCAGTAGTGAGTATTACATGTCAGTGTAATTAAACTGTCAAGGTATAGTGCCATTGCTTTGCTAGGTCTCTCATCCATCTAGTTTGCTGGAATGTCTGCTTGCTGAAAAGTCTTATTACCAGTAATTATATTCATCATTGTTAAATGCTGTATGTCTACGAATATTCCCACAGTTAAGGATGTGAAGCATTTCTAGCCTTTAACTAATGACTGGCTATTATTGAAAGCTGGATTTGCATATCATGGGAATCTTTTGTTTGTATCTAGTTCTCCAGTCCATAGAATGTCCAGCTAGAATTGAGGAAAGTGTTGTGTATAAAACCTGGGGTACTTTGACAAAGTATGCTGAGCCAGATAGACTAATGGAGAGGCTTGATGTAAGGCGATTTTCCACGTTAAAATAGTTCAGAGCAGGTGAGGTGTGAAGCATAACAACTCTGCTGTAGATGACAGAATAAGTTTGGCAATTTAAACTTAGGCTTTTTACAGGCTTTGAATTTAGCCAAATATCACAACGATTCCAATTAAATATTATCTTTCGTGACCTAACTTGCACAGTGGATAGTTACAACAAAAGTATATAAGAATGGCAAACGAAGCAAAATACTTTGTGGGGGAAACAACTTAGGGTTCCAAGGAATTTGAGAAAGCTTATTTGAAAGACTCAATGCTTTTTCCTCATTTTGCAGACTCTTCCTCAGCGGATTTTCATATTCTTCATCCAACCAGTTCTCAGGCATTGGCAATACCTCAACATAGACCTCTGATGTTGGAGTGTGTAGTTAGTGGTCTGCCTGTTTCTTATGTTCACTGGTATAAAGATGGCAGAGATGTGCTAATTCAGAACAGATGGAAGCTCTCACATTCGCATCTTACCATTGATTCCGTGGATCTATCCGATGCTGGAAATTATTCCTGTGTAGTCCAAGATGATTCTGGAGTTGCGAAATACGTGAACTACAGCATAAACGTGCTTGGTACAATGACAATTTTTAATTTACAAATTCCGAATCAAAATGCTGCTGCTGCTGCAACACAATGAAATGGAATATAATGCTTCCTTTTTCTTTTCTTTTTTTTTTTCCTCTTTGGTTTTAGAGCCCGCTTCTATATCAAGAGGATTACAAAATCAGTTAGTGTCTTGGGGCAAAAATTTGCATCTATCCTGTGAAATACATGGAGATCCTTTACCCAATGTTACCTGGTACCATAATGGAATTCCCGTCCATCTTTCTTCCCGGCACTTTCCTTCAGGAAACAAGCTGAGAATAAATCAGATCGCTCCAGAAGACACAGGATTGTATCAGTGCTTAGTAAACAACGGCATTGGATTTTCACAGTCCACTGGGAGATTTCATTCCCAAGCAGGTAAAAAGCACATGATACATTTTTTACTTTCCTTCTTTAATCTATACAGAGATGGCTTGTTGGTTTTGTGGGCTATTTCTAGTGAGTAAATCTTGACACTGAGCTATGCATCGAATTGTAAGACCTGGCCAATTTTTGACACTGCTAGGAAACCTTTTTCGTTATAAACCTGCCTGAGCTCTAAAATTATCCACGGAGCTCTTACTGCAGATGGCGCAAATTGTGAATTGCCATCCACTTGTGTATTAAACTTCTCAGAACTTATGCCTGCTATTTAGAATATTATTACCTACAATAAATACCTATAATATTTGAAGGTTCCCATTCCCCCCACTCTCCCGGTTACTATCCTTGTTTTCTCTTTGTTAGTTTAACATATAAGACAATTTGATTCATGAGGCAGTTCATGCAAAGCAGTATGTAAATATTTTAAATAAAAATAATCACTTGGGCCTTTATTTTTCCCTACCAATCCAAGTTTCTTCTATACACCCAGTCTCCAATGATAGTTCAGTTCTCTTGAGAAAATCTTTTTATTGTGTTAGGAGAAGAAAAGAATGCTAGTTATACTAGCTGCCTTGAGTTACTTATCAAAATAATAAAGGTCGGGAATAAATCAATAAAATATATTTGTAACTCAAGGAATTCTGCATATGTATGGTCAGAGGATTATTATTTCATGTTATTCTTTGAAGCTTCACAGTCTTCGGTGAATGTTTAAATGTCTATATATATATGGATGAATAGTAAATTGTATTTTTTTCTGCTTTCATTTTTTAACTAGACAAAAATTCCAAGCCAATTATAACTTCACTGCCAGCAAATGCCCAAATGATAGAGGGCGACACTGTGTCATTGTCATGTAATGCCACTGGATTGCCTCCCCCTGTAATTCGTTGGTACAACAGGCATGGAATAATTAGCACCCATCCTTCACAGGTGCTCTACTCAAAATCACATAAGTCATCCTCCCAATCAAGAAGTGGTAACTCCATTGTAGACAGAGCCTACTTCATTATGTCTCGCAGTGGGTCAAGTTCTTTATATATTCAGCCACTTACAGCAGAGCATGCTGGGAAATACATCTGTGAAGCAACAAATGATTATGGACTTGCTCGTTCAGAGACTTTCCTTACAGTTGGTGAGTGCCATCCCAATTGTCTTATCAAATAGTGTGCAAATATTTTGGCCATTTGAACGGAGGTTTGCACTAACTGAACGTCCACAAATTGCCACATTGTAAACTTACACATTTTATATCTCATCATATTTCTATTGCTTCCTATGTTGAAACATGCTCTTTCGTTAAATAATTAGGTGAATTGTTTAAACCATAGTTAGCTGTTTGTTTCTAGAATTGTGGCCTATAATCAACACTTATAACAACAGACTTGAGATTATAATAAGTGTAGTTATGTTTTGAGGTCAGCTGGGTTCAACTTGCTGCTGCTGCTGACACATTAGCATTCATGTTGAAACAATTAAACTTTCATTCATTTTTAATGAATCAGCTACCCACAGCAAACCAATTACTATTTCAGCAGAGGGAGGCAAGCAGGCATAAAGTGTTGCATAATGAAATGTTTACTTTCTATTACTTTTTTCAATGCCGTTGTAACTTTGAATGGTCATTAAACAAACTGTTGTAAATTGAAGATTACCTGCATTTGAAGCATTTTGTATGTAATACTGCAGGCTACTTCTGCTGACTGCCAGCAGTTCGAGTCTCACTGGCTCAAGGTTGACTCAGCCTTCCATCCTTCTGAGGACGGTAAAATGAGGACCCAGATTGTTGGGGGAAAAGATACTGGCTGACTATGTAATCTACTTAGAGAGGGCTGTAAAACAGTATATAAGTCCAAGTGCTATTGCTATTGTTATTTTCAACATAGGTTTAGCCATATATATAAGAATCTAGGTACCATTGGGAGCCTTGCAATGGGATTAAAACTGTTCTTATCTGCTGCTATAATCTAGTTTCCTTTTTTAAAAAAAGATATAAATCACTTTGTGATAATATACATTGGTTCAGTTACGAAGAAAGGTTGATGGGAGAAGTGATAGTATGAAGTGTAAAGATCTTTGAGCCAATGCCTATCTTTAATCTTCAAATCTTTCTGCAGTTCCCTATGAAGCCAGTACAAAAACCGAAACTCCTCCTTTTGAAATTGCCCAGAATGATGATGGAGATGGAGATCATGATTCAGAAACGGGCCTCCCCAGAAAGTCTCCGGCCGAGATTCTTACTGACAAAACCGCTACAGAAAAAACATCCAGTGGCATTGCCCCACCCGAAGCTCCCATCATTCTCAGCCCTCCACAAACACTTAAACCAGACCAGTATAACCTGGTCTGGCGATCTGGAAAGGATGGTGGTCGGCCAATCAATGTTTATTTTGTGAAATATCGCAAGGTAGGACTATCCTGGCTCTAAGCAAATATTAGCTTATGTGGCTTAAAAAAATCTTGGAAAACTACAGTACCCTGGTATTAACTATGAGAGAGGGGGGAAATAAAAAGCTACTCTACATCAATTTAAAGTATTGGGAGTAATAGTAATTAATGAAAGTTGGCCTGTTTTAAACATCTTTGGGCCTTGTATTACAAGAAGATTTAAATTTACATTTTGTTTGCAGTACATGAAGGAATTTTTCCGGCAATCCTAAGCATTTCTTTTGTCTGTTCTTTTGGTTTTTAAATACAGTTTGGTAGCTAGATAGCAACTATATAAGTAATACAGTTCAACATTAGAACCAGCAAATTGTTTACCTATCTATCCTGTAAACTTAAGTTTTTGATATCATTTTTTTAAATTCTCCTTTTAAAGCTGGATGGCAACGTTACTAATTGGTATACAATTCGTGTTCCTGGAAGTGAAAATGAACTTAGTCTTACAGAACTGGAACCTTCCAGTCTATATGAAGTCTTGATGGTTGCAAAAAATGATGCTGGCGAAGGTCAGCCTTCCATGCTTACTTTTCGTACAAGCAAAGGTAAGAAAGCTTTTGCTAGACTACATATCATTCCCTGAAATATATTTTAGGGGTGACCTTTTTTCTGACGTTTGCACACTTGGAAACCTCTGACATGTTTCCCCTAACAAGCAGTTCCTTCTCATTTCCCAAAGCAGCAGAGGAAATGCCAAAGCAGGGTAGAATCAAATTCCCCCATCCCATGATGTTTCAAAGATGTTTCATATGTGGAAGAGCATTTCTTAAACATTTTGCATTGGTGTATTTGTGGATGCTCAAAAGTCTCTTCTGAGCTTATTTCATTGACTCACTTTCACTTGGGAGCTTTCCTTGAGTATCAGTAATTAAACAAAGCAACATGAGTAAAATACGGACTTTTTCAGCATTTTTGTTGCCTGCTTGCATAAAAAAACATGTAAATAAGATGTAAAGGGCTAACACTAAAGTAACTGAAGACATCTTAAATTATTTATTGAGTACATTTTTTTTTTCTCAGAAAGATCATCCTCTTCAAAAACCTCACAGACACCCTCTCAACCAATTGGCATTCCTAAGCATTCTGTTGTTCAGGAAGGAACAACCAACAATTTTGGCGTGGTCCTTCCAGATCTGTCTCGACATAGTGGCGGTAAGTCCCACTAATGAATCTGAAAATAATGTACTTTTGAAACATCGACTTTAACCACCTTTCAAATCTTCTGTTAGTTGTGTACTTCCAAGGTGTGTTTAACAGAACAAATTTTAAAAGAAAATAAGAAAGCGCCTTTTCCAAACACTGAAGTCTTCTTTGGAGTTTAGTTCAGTGATAGAATGTATGCTTTGCATGAAGACTGGGTAGCATAAAGATCAGGTAGCAGATGATTCACCAGGGTCTGGAAAGTGTCTGTGTGTATCTTTCTGTCATAATGAAATGGGCGGATAAATAGACTGAACTTGTATGAAGCTTCTTCCTTTGTTGCAGTTAATTATTTTAGGCAGTATTACCAGAAAACACTTCTGCTCCAATGTTTTGTGAAACCGCTGCTTAGGAGAATAACTGGATCATCTAATTTAATGATCTTAGATGTTTAAATGCCTTTTTTGGGAAGCAGTCAATTTTTCTTTTGAAGCAAGAAGCAACATTCTTCTTCTGAACATTACATACTGTGTTTCTCCAAAAAGAAGGCTGGGTCTTATTTTCTTTTGACCCCTGCAAAAAATGGCTAGGCCTTCTTTTTGGAGGGTTCTAATTATTGACTCACCTCGCGGCAGTGGTACCGACAGCCCCACCCAGCAGAAGCTCGCTGCTGGCCCACTTCTTCTGCAGCCACTTGCTGCCACTCACATGCATTGCCCCAGCCTCTGTTTTGCCTTCAGATGTCTGCCGGAAGGCATCTCCAGCCGATAACAGAGCTCTGGATGCCAGAAGGCATCTGAAGGCGAAATGGAGGCCAGGGCAATCCCTGCAAGTGACTGCAAATGCCCGCAGAAGAAGGCAAGGCAGTGTGTCGAGGTGTGCAAGGCCTGGTAAGTAGGACAGCTCCACCACCACTCCCATCCCCACCTTATCTTATTTTTTACCTGTGTGCCTTGCCCCCCCCCTTCACCCCGGGGTGGGCGGGGTCTTAGTTAGGGCTAATTTTGTGGGTGGGCTTAATTTGATCGCATGCGCTCAAAAACGTAATAGGACTTCTTTTCAAGGTAGGTCATCTTTTTGGAGAAACACGGTAGTTCTGTGGTAATAGCATAATTATGCTTAATTCAAAATTTTTGCCATTAGAATAATATCAGGGCTTGTATTATCCTATTGTTTTTCCATGTTATTTGCTTTATGAAGCAGCTTTAGGTTATATGTCAAGGTGTTAGAATTAAAGGAATTTATACTTATTTAGATTTTAAACATTAGTTAAATGTTTTCTGTTGCTAAAATAAATGCTAATATAGGGCATGTTCTGTCACTCTGGTTATGTTGCAAAAATGTGCAGATTTTATAATTTATGAGATTTATGGGCTATCCCAATTTGTTATGACTCTGGTCAATATAATAAAACCATAACATATCATTATAATGTCCCAAAACCCTCAACAAACTATTCAAAAATAGAACATTATACACCACCAACTCTAAAGCATTTCAAAATGGTTTTGTTATTGTAAATTGATTTCAAGCAATGCAGTCAAGTTTCACTTCTTGAATATAATATCCATTCTGTTAAAAAAGTAAAGAGCATTCTGAACTATTTGAGTCAATGTACAAAGGTAAGTTGGAAACATCTTAAAAATATACAGTTTTTCAGTGTTACACTGTATCTTTTTCCAATTAAATATTTTCCTTTCTTCATAGTGTATCTTGTATAACTTGATATAAAACATACAAAAAAGACTTGGGATAATATCTCAGATAATGATTGTAATCAGACTTACTAACATTCCTTTTCTCCCTTTTTCTGTTTCCACTGCTATCTAACTTCAAGTGAGTTCAGTAAGTATTAATGTAATCTGCATGGTTTTGAATACTAGCTTTTTGGTGGGGGAAGGGGTGCCTTTGAGTCAGTTTTTGACCCCTGTGGATTGCCTGGACTAGTTTCCTTGGCAAGATTTTCCAAAAATAGTTTACCATTGTCTTTTTCATAGAGTTAAATGAGAGTGACTGGCCCAAGATCATCCAGCTGGCTTCATGCTTACACTGGACTAGAATTTATAATCTCCTAGTTTCCATCCTGATGCCTTAACCACTGCATCAAGCTACCTAAATTGATAATACTTAACAGAGATAGTAATAAAGTTTTCATGAATCTACGAATTTCACTTTACATTTTAGACTCGCTATCATGCAAAAACTATTCAGCTTTTTTATAATAAGCTGAACTTACTTTGGTATTAACTGGTTTCTGTGTCCATTTCCATGGTTGTGAATTAAGTTATGCAATTCTCTTTGGTGTGCTAATGCTTCAGGATCCATATGTTCTAGATTAACTCACTATTGTTGCATAGGATTGTCAATAAATTTTAGCAGCCAAAGAAAAGCAAATTTTTGCTTCTTTGATTGATTCCATAAGTAGCTTTGATTCTGTCTTTGAAAACTGGAAAAAAAAGTTGCATCTCAGGAAGGAATTTCTAGAATTAAGTCTTAAGTTATCTTGTGTAGACCAGGCTAAGAAACCCATGCCATATAGATCAGGACTATTTTTATTGCAGTAGCCGTAGTAACAGAATTTTGTGACTCTGAATGCACTTCCCCCTTCCTTCTTTTTATCTTCGTGTGAACTAGAGAGGGGCTTCTTGAAATGGCATTCTCTGCTTCTCTGATGGTGTTACCTTCTTCTGTCCTTCAAGTCCATTCCCTACGCCCTGTAAACACTGGGTGTATCTTTTTAATTTGACTGACAAACAACCTACAGATATAAAAATCAATGTTTTGGGGGGTTTTGTACACAATTTTATATAAAGATTTGTGTATTTTCTTTTCTAGTTCCCGAGGCACCAGATCGGCCTACTATTTCAACAGCATCAGAAACCTCTGTTTATGTCACTTGGATCCCACGAGCAAATGGTGGGTCACCCATCACTGCCTTTAAAGTAGAATATAAACGTGTTAACAGAAATAATGAATGGCTAATTGCAGCAGATAACATCTCTCCATCTAAACTTTCAGTGGAAGTTGACAATTTGGATCCAGGTATTTATTTGCATGCTTTGTCCTAATGTTGGCCATTTCTCCTTCCCCAGAATGGTATTTATTTAATATCTCTCTCTCTCTCTCTCTCTCTCTCTCTCTTTTCTTGAAAGGAACTGCATATAAGTTCCGTGTAATTGCTGTT
>JANHFK010010035.1:320727-326861 GCA_036250565.1 Sibynophis collaris | reverse complement strand
ATTATTAAGAAGTGTGCTGTTATTGCAAAAAAAAGCTAACCTTATAATAAATCTCTTTATTTTTAAGATGTAGCAAGGTTCCTATTATGTTTTGTTCATAACAGACTAAAGCAGCAATCTTTCTAGCAATAACTGATACAGTAATATTTAGAAATGGTCTGTATTTGTGGTGCCCCTCTCAGATCCAAAAAAATCAGCAGAGGCAAAGCTTTATGTAGTCAGTGCAGATACTTACAGGCTGAGGGGTAGCTTTTGGTTCAGTTGATTTCACATGCAGGTGTGTCATCATTGCTTGCAGGCGGTCCTTGTCTTTTGCAAGCTGAACAGGAAAGAGAAATGTAAACATGACTTTTGTGAACAGAATCCAGAACGGCTCTTCTCTATTTAAACTCTGGCATCGTAGCCAGCACATGACAGGAAAAGTGCATAGTATTACTTTCCTGTGATTTGGAAATGTTAGGAGCCCACATCCCTCTCTGGCATTTCTTTAAAAGCAAAGCAAAACTTTCGGTGCTGGGTAAACAGCTTTTTTGCAAAGGTGCATTGGACCTTTTGACTGAAGCAGGTCTAGTTCTTCAGGCTCCAGGAGGGGTTGCTGAAGCAATGAGGGAGAAAATGAAGGAATTGCAACCTCTCTTTTTCACATTTGCTTGTACAGCCAAGAGGATGCATCCTGGGCTTTAAAGGTTGTCCTCTCCTCCTTTTCTATAACATCCCACTCCATACTTTAAAAAAAACAACAAAAAAAACCCCCAACTTGGGCTACATACCCTCTATTAGGTAGGTGAGGTTGACATGTAAAACATTAAATGGATATTGTCAGCTTTAGGGAAGGGGAAAAGTAACCATCTACAGAAAGTAAATGTTTGTTCTCTTACAGAATAGATTTCACTTTGGAGGAGAAAAATCAACAACCTTTCTTTTTCACATTTGCTTGTACAGCCAAGAGGATACATCCTGGGCAAGTATGTTTTTTTGTTATT
The DNA here is from genome assembly GCA_036250565.1 of Sibynophis collaris. Lineage (NCBI taxonomy): Eukaryota > Metazoa > Chordata > Lepidosauria > Squamata > Sibynophiidae > Sibynophis > Sibynophis collaris. Next base: position 325,878 of record JANHFK010010035.1, on the reverse strand, counting down.
ATATAAAGACAATATTTTTTTGTCTTTTACTACAGACTGGATGATGCACATGATTATGATGATTAAAACTGAATTGTAACTTATAAGCCAACTTGCATGGGGTTATTTTCCTACTGACCTGTGGGTGTTAAATATAAAATACAAGTATAGCTGCAGCCACTGATAAAATTCTCTCCCACACCAGCCTTTTCATTCTGTTGATGAAACATCCAGGCAGACATATTCATATGATTCAAACCCTAATTTATTGGAGCAATGTAGTAGCCTCAATATTTTTTTTAAAAAAATAAGTTGAAATATGTTCTTTTTTTTGAGAGAGAGGTCTTTCAATGTGCTTTACATTTTTACAATTTCACAGGTTTTAAAAGTGTTAGTTCATATGCCTAAACCATTTACAAAAATATAAAAATTACTTGATGACTCAGCACCCTTTAAAAAGTATTATTTCACTGTCTCCAGGGAGAGAAAGAGAGAGAAAAAATTGTGTGTTTCTGAAGAATCCTTCCATTCCCCACTATTCAGCTTCTTGGATAAGAAGCGAAACGTTTTCAAGGGAAAAAAACCATTGCCTTTTGGAAAAGCATCTTTGGACTTCTGAAGAATTCTAAATTTTCCAAAGCCTCTGTGAAAAGATGGGAGTCATCAGTAATACTCAGTCAACAATATCAGCAAGTTTCTAATTCTTGCCATTTTAAATAATTCAGGAAAGTGATAATGGCTCCTTAATCAGCGGGTCAAAAATCCAGCATGGAATGCTAATGGATTTATATATATATATGTTTCAATTCTACGACCAGTCAGCATAGAAGTGGCCATGGGGAATAGTTGGCAAAGTCCAATAGTATCTGGCAGGCCCATTTTCTCTATTCATGCATTATAATCTTGGGTTTATTATAATGCATTCATGGCTTTATTCACAGGTGTACATGAGATTTGCTACAATTGTCTGAAGTACCACACAAATGAGAACAGGGCTATTTATTTATTGCAAGTCTACTGATTTACAGGTAACATTGCAAAGTAACAATTGCTCTACATATCTATCTACTTGTTTGAAGTGGTTGACCCAAACATTTTTCACTGTGATACTGCAAACCGCTGACACAATTACAGGCCTGCAAGTTTTCTCCAGCGTGAAAGTTATTCCTTCCAGCCTGATTGAAATGAACACTTTTTTCCTCAGTGAAACTGAGGTAAAAGATAGAGGCAAGATGTGAATATAATTTTATGCCCAGTTCTTCTGAAAAGAAGCAAGACCCAAGTTGGAATGGATCCAGAATTTTCAAATTCCTACTTTATATGATCAGAAAACTGATTAGGTTTTATATCCTGCCCAACTATAAATTATTACCCATTATTATAAGTCAATGTTGGACAGCAGATTCATTATTCTGGAAAAAGAGTTATCAATTCTCTTATAGTGCCATCATCTTCCTTTACTTCTTCCGCTATCTAGTTGGAATACAAAACATGCTGGACTTAATATGAATGAAGATACAAAAGTATCCTGAGCAATTCAGCATATTAATAATAAGAATAACAGAAACGTTTGAGGGGCACGGTGGCTTGTGTGGTTAGGATGCTGGCTTGACTAGCAGCAAGGTCACGTTCGAGACTCAAGTGCCGCCATGGAGGGGGAGGGGTGAGCTCCTGTCCTTTGTTAAAACTCTTTCTGGGGACATGAAAGGAGCCCCGAACTGAGCGTTCCCTGGGCAACGATGATGTCACTGGCAAATCCTTTCAACCAGGAAGCACCTCGGTGCTTCCAAAACGAGTGCAAAAACAAACAAACAAACAAACACAAACAAACAAACAAACAAACAAACAAACCCAGAACCATTGCAAAGACTGACTTCCTAGAAGAAAATATGACCACACTGAATACTTAAACCATCTTATCCCAAGGGCATATGACTATCTGCTCCGCTAATAAACTCAACATGTAGTTAGTCCTCGATTAATGACCATTTGTTCAGTGACCATTTGAAATTACAATGACACTAAATGTGACCTGTTACTGGTCCTCAAAGTTGAGGTTGTTGCAGCATCCCCACAATCACATGATCACAATTTGGGTGCTTGGCAATTGGCTATCAATTTTGACAGTAGCAGTTTTATAAGAATTGAACTTTAGGAGTTAGAAAACAGAATGAGATTATGTGCTTTAACCAATGAGGAAGCACAGAAACCTTTCCTCCTTCGAAAAAACCTTCCCTCCAAAAAACTTCACACATAATGGTTGGTTGGATGAATATTTACATTTGAACCAATTATTATCATGAAAAAGAGTTCTAGCTTGTTCCTCCATAGTGTTCAACATACTGGTGTTGATAATGAGTTTCCAGGTGTTTCATTCTGGATACACAGACACCTTTAGACCAGAGTCTTTTTGACAGATCTGTCCTGGGCTAGTAATACTAAGTCCCTGAATCCCACTGTTTACCAGCCATGTAGATGTTGGAAGACATCTTGCAGAAGTTTGGCAGAGAGCTAATGCAAATGTCTTTGCTAAGAAACAGCTGCTTTTGGCTCTGGCCTGACTACACCTAGAAAATAGACCTTGACAGTTTTTAATTGTGTTAATGTAAATCACATTAGGAAAAAGATTTTTACTCCAGCAATGGTGCCAAACTGTAGGTAGTCTTAGCCTATGGAGATCCACCCTGTCTATGAAATTATAAATGTTATTAAGATCTTTAGCAATCTGTAGAATAACAGCCCTGATATCAAAGGTTGAATCCAAGTTAAATATCCCTATAGTCAAGAATGTCATCCTTCTTTTTCCTTCAGGTCTTGGAAAAATAAATTTGCTAACAGGAAAGACAGTTTATGGAGTTTACTGCATTTTCTGCCCATGTCTTCTTGAAACCCTACATTGTTGTATCACAGGGCTGATTGATAAAATTGTCACTGGGCAGAATAAAAATAACACAAAATCATCTTTACTGACAGATATTGATTGACAGTTGGAAACTTAAATATAACTTACAAAAGAATAATTCATAAATGTAAAAAAATGGACAGGGACTATTTTTTAAAATTTCTTTTAAACCCCTCTACCTTGCCTCCAATTCAGTCCTTACACTTCTTGAATGAAATGAATGAAACCCGGATTAAAATGAGGAGAAGGGAACAAAGATTATCTTCATTTCTTTTTAACTGTTGGAAGGAGTGAACAACAGAAATTACAGCTCTTGCACTTGTGCATTTATAGCTTTGAATGAAATTTGCTTTCCTTTAAATTTAAATGAAATTAGCGTTTCTTTTCTTTTTTAAGTTTTGAAAAGACTTCTTGAAGGTTATTTTGCAGCTCTTCGTTGACTGTATTGAAATACTAGTATTTTGAACATTATTTTATTTGGAATGGAGTGTTGGGGAGCAGGAACGGAGAAAATATATCATAGAGATGACATGTCAACAATTTTACAGGAAGTAAAATATAGATTATGGAATCAAAATCCTGAGATAAGATGATAACGGGTATTTTTTTTTAAAGTGAATTATGATGTAAAATATAAACTATAATTATCAGGAAAAGTAACAACAAAAAGTTCAAGATGATTTTTCTCTAAAACTATTTGAAGCTCTAAACGACTAACTCAGTAAAATTTCAAATGTAATTATCTTCTGTACTTAGCCCACGGCTTTCCATATATCTCTACAGTGTCATCTTGCATACAAAATAGGCCACATTTTTTTTGAGGAATGGTAGCTATCTAATGTACAACATTGTTTTAATTTGTCGGCTTTGGTTGTCCTTTTGCCTACTTCTTTCACACAAAGAATGTCAGGCCACAAAAAAACACTTAGCCATATTCAGACTGGGTGTGGGTGTCTTTTTAAATTCCCTGAATTAAAAGGTTGTAATAATACAGCAACTGCACATCTTTTATGGATTCTAATTTTATTTCTTTAATAAACCCATTAGAAGCTGATTACATGTAAATAGATTGGGCACTGACATAAATCAAAGTTTTAAATTATAATAATAAAATATATATTTAAAATAATGTTCTGGGTCAGTGAATAAAGTCATTTACAATCAAATCTTGGTCAAGATTTAAAAACAAACATGGGCTGTTTCCCACCCCATTCTATGCACCACACACACACACATACATTTATCACCAAACCAAACTGTAATTGTAAGACATAGTCAACATGTACTGATAATTACAAAAAATTCAATGCACAATTTCTTTTTAAAGTTATAGCAAATAGGAAGCCCAGCTACAATTTTTTGCAATAGCATTTAGAAATTAATAAATTCTGAAAGCTTTTTAAATTAGGTCAAAGAGATAATCACTCCTCTAATATAAATTTATACTGAGGAAATATTAATTAATAATAATACAAATAATAAAATAATATTTTTACCTGCAACTCTAACTGTTGTACAACTTGCATCTGTACTCTACATTGGGCTGTACTTCTATCATCCAACGCATGCTCATTGTTGAGATGTCTGTAATAACATATAGAAAATGATTAAGTGAAAAATACCAAGATGAGTAAGCAGAACAAGTATCTAGAAAGTCTAGATATTTTTAATACCCTATCTACCCCAATTTAACCAGTGCATCCTTATATGAATCACTCTGTCTTCTAGAAATGTATTTTCCCGTCAATTACACTACAGAAGGAATGTCCCACCTGTTTATAATTAATATCTTATGATATAGAAATGAAAGTAAATGTACTTTTTAGTATTAGAAACCAAGTTAACGCAGGGTAAATTGCCATATGTAAGCTGTTCATCATCATAAATTCAAAACATTTTCACAAACGTTTCACATGGTCACAATGAAATATGATTATTAAAAAAAGTAACAAAAATAGGAAGTGGCTGAGAACTGTAAACAAATTATGTGCTAATGAGAAAAAGGCAAATTGCTAGAATACCTATTTTGAATATCTTTTCCATGAGAGACAGTTTTCTAATTCAGCCAAATAAATAGTATTTTGTGTCTCAAATACTATCACTATACTGGCATGTGGTTTCTGGCATTATTAAAATCATGTATATGCCAAAATCTCACATATGCAGGTTTGGCATTTATTTTGAACACCCATTCCTAGTAGCATGAAAAACAAAAGTGCAGAAGGCACACAGTATTAAATACAACTTCCACAGCTTTAAGCTTGATATTT